>CAUYLG010035748.1:0-136179 GCA_963573385.1 Cacajao melanocephalus
TCTTTTACTCCGTATGTTTATGAGTGTGATATAGGTACTGTCTGTTTCTATGTGATGTGTGGTGTGCTGTGGTGTATGTATGTGTGTGAAGGAGTGTGTCTGTGTGAGTGTGTGTGTGTGTGTGTGTGTGTGTGCAGAGAAAAGGAGTGGGTAGGAAGAAAGCATGAAAGCTAGTTTGTGCGGGTTCTGTTGAGGGACTACTATGTAAACTGCCGGCTAGTTGACTTTGGCCTATGGGAGACCCTAAGAGAAGACTGGCAGGTGCACTGCAGGGAGAAGCCAAGATACTTCTTTGTTCCCCTCTACTTCAGGAAGCCTCTCCTAAAGCAGCACTACCCTTTTCTTTATGATCTTTGCAAAAATCTGGATAAATCTAGCTTCAGCCTGGAAATCCTAATAGCCAGATTAGATAATACAGCTTCCTTATCTTTGCTCCTCATCCTTGAAACAGGGACTCTCTCCTGTTGTTGATGTCTAGATTGCTTTCTAGTTTCAACTTTGCTTAATTAATTAGTTAATAATTAAAATTCCTGTGATTCAATCCCACCTGCTTGATATACACAGAGTGGTTTCTGTTTATCTGGTTAGGCTCTGACTCACATCCACAACTTACAAAGTTCCACATGGTGGAGGTTCTGTGTACTGATCTGACTTATGTCCTGCTACTTTTCTTAACATAACATATTCTTCTCACCACAGTCTTATTCTTCTCTCTTTTTTTCTCCTTTTCTTCCTTCCTTTATTTTTTATTTAATTTTTTTGTGTTGCTAAAATATGCCAAGCATGTTCCTACCTTAGGGTCTTTTAATTTGCTAATTGCATGGTTTTGAATAATCTTCCTACATTTGTTTTGCTGTCCTTATGATCTCTTATATCTCAGATCAAATAGTAACCTCACAGAGACTTACTCTTAATGTTGTATCTAACACCCCACACCAATACACACAATTGATGGTCATCCCACTTTGATATATCTTCCTAATATATTGCTATAAATAATGTACCACTTTGCTTAGAGAGGTAAGGCCATTAGGCAGAAATCTATCTCTTAATTTTGGTATCCCAACTGCCCAGAAGAATGCTTAGCACACCATAAGTGTCACCGGTGAGGGTCATGACTGCAAGTTGTCCAGATTTTTGGCTTTTGAACAAAGGTTTGGACAAAATGCCCAGCAAAGCAAAGAAAGAATGAAACAACAAAAGAAGAAAAGCAGGGATTTATTAAAATGAAAGTACACTTCACAGTGTGGTAGCAGTGGCTCACAAGCCCCGTTACAGAATCTTCTTGGGTCCAAATACCCTCTAGACGTTTCCCACTGTCCACTTTATGCTCACCTCACGTAACGTTAGCCTGTAATCAATCTGATTGGTTGCAGACAGCAGCCAGACAGAGGCTGGAATGAAGTTACAAAGTTGCAAACAAAGACTTGACCAGAAATCATGATTTGTTGCAGACAATCTCCCATCTGCCATGCAGTAAAGGTCAAAGGGAGTAGCTTCTGGTCCTATTGTTACTTAAGCAAGGAAACTTAGGGTTTTCCGTTCAATTTAGTTCTAGGAAGTTGGCATGAAACAGCCTTAGATTTCCTGCCTCCAGACCCTATTCTCCTGCCTCATAAGCACTCAGTAGATTTCTGTTGAATGAATGAATAACTGATCTACTGTTTTCTGTTGAGATATTGTTTAGCCTAGAATATATAAAAAATATTTTATACAAGAAGCCACAATTTCTTTAGATATTAAAAAATAAAGTAGTAGAATTCTAACTAAAGGTATCATATTAAACATAAGTATTTATTCCCACTGCTTATCAAAGAAAATAAATATTTTGTGGCACAGAACAACATAAGCAAAAAAAGGGAAATGTTATTCTATTTACAATAGCTACAAAGAATACCGTATATATAAATTATTTTAACAAAAGAAATGGCATATCTATACAAGGAAAGCTATTAAACACTGGTAAAAGAAATTGAAGAAAACACACAAAAGTATGGAAAGATATTCCATGCTCACAGAAGAAAGAACTAATATTGTTAAAATGTCAGTAATAGCCAGAGCAATTAACCAATTAAATGCAATTCTTTCAAAATACCAATATTTAATTTTTGTTTAATTCTAAAATCAATATGGAACCACAGAAGACCCCAAATAGCCAAAATGATTTAAAAAAAAAAAGTTAGAGGCATCACACTATCTCACTTCAAACTATACAAAGCTATAGGAACCAAGTTAGCATGATACTAGTATAAAAACAGACACATATACCAATGGAACAGATTAGAGAGCCCAGATATAAATCCATAAATTTATAGAGAACTCATTTTTCACAAAGTTAACAAGAATAAAAATTATTCAATAAATTATACTGTGAAAAATGGATAGCCATGTGCAAAGGAATGAAACTAGACCCCTATCTCTCACCATATAAGAAGATCAAATCAAAATGGATTAAAAACTTACATCTACATCCTAAAAGTATGAAACTAGCAGAAGAAAACATTAGGGAAATGCTCCAGGACATTGGTCTGGACAAACATTTTTTGTGTAAGAGCTGAAAATCATAGACAACAAAACAAAAGACAAACAAAATTACATTAAGCAAAAAAGCTTCTAAAGAACAAATAAAACAACAAAGTGATCACTTACAAAATGGAAGAAAATATTTGCAAACTACCCATTTGATAAAAGACTAACACAGAATATATACATAGCAGAATATACATATATAACATAGACTATATATATATATATTAAAAAACTAAATAACAATAAACAGTAATCTGATTTAGAAACAATGAAAAATCTGAATAGACATTTGTCTGAACAAGTTATACAAATTGCCATTAAATACGTGAAATATGTTCAACATCACTAATCAGTTAAGTACAAATCAAAACCACAATGAAATATTATCTAACCCTAGTTAAAATGGCCGTTATTAAAAAGACAGGGAATAATCAATGCTGGTAAGGATATGGAGAAAGGGAAACTCTCATACACTGTTGATGGGAATGAAAATTAGTACAGCCACTTTAGAAAAGAGTACAGGGTTTCCTCACAAATCTAAAAATAGAACTACCATATGATCCAGCAATTTCACTGCTGAGTACATACCCAAAGAAAAGGAAATTAATATATCAGAGAGATATCTGCACTCTCATCTTTATTGCAGCACTATTCACAATAGCCAAAATGTGGAATCAACCTAAGTGCTTATCAGTGGATGAATGAGTAAAGATAATGTGATATATATCCACAATGAAATATTAGTCAGCCATAAAAAGAATGAAATCTTCTCATTGGAAGCAGTATGGATGAAACTTGAAGTCACTATGTTAAATGAAATAAGCCAAGCACAGAAAGGTAAATATCACATGTTTTCACTCATATGTGGGAACTAAAAAAATAGATCTCATGAAGATAGAGAATAGACTTCTGGTTATCAGAGGTCAAGAATCATGGTGGAGATGTGGAGATGAAGAGAGGTTGATTTATAGGCACAAATATACAGTTATAAAGAAGAAATCAGACTTAGTGTCAAAAAGACTAGTGGAGAGACTGACTATAGTTAACAATAATCTATTGTGCATTTCAAAAATAGCTCAAAAAGAATCATTTTAATGTTCCTAGCATAAAGAAAACTAAGATGATGGATATTCCAATTGCAAGGCTTATTGTTGAGTTTAAAATTAGGAAACTGAGGCCAATGTAAGGAAAACTAAATTCCAGTTTATTCAGCTCCCATGCGAGGTTCTGTGGTCCAGAGAAGTCGGGCCCGGCCATTCTGGGTGTGGGGTTTTATAGGGGGTAAGGGCAGTAGATTGGTCAGTGGGGAAACAAAGCATGGGCAACTGCACTGGTCATAGAGAGACTGGACCTGGACTTGGCAAGCTGCCATTGGTAGCCCAGCAGGGCTATCAACAGGTGGGCTGGAGAAGGTAACAGATTGATTGGTGAGGAAACAAAGCATGGGCACCTGTATTGGCCAGAGAGAGAGACTGGACCCGGACTTGGCGAGCTGCCATTGGTCAGGCTCTCGGCGGGATTTTTGAATTTTGGGGCTGAGAGCATGATTCAGTGCTGAGGGTGGGGCTAGGGGTGGAATGCAGGAGTGGGTGTGGGGAGCCCGCATGGAGAAGGCAGGCGCTGAGTAGGACATCCAGCCTCCTGATAACAGTGTTATCAGGTGCGGAGGGGGTGGGTATTGTCCATCCGGCTCCCAGCGAGGCTATCGGCCTTACACCGGGCACTATGCTACTTTATATGTGTTAACTACCTATGGCCTCACAAAGTAGCCTGTGTATTATTTTTTTAACAGATGGTAATACTTTGGTTCAGAGACCTTGAGTAGTAATCTGCCATAGGTTAGATAGGAGGAAAGTAACAGAGCTGACTCTTGAGGTTTTGAAGACCCAGTAAGTCATTTCCTCTTCCTTGTCCAAGTTCTGAATAATTGTGAGATGCAAGAGTCAAGCAGATTAAAAATATCACCTTGAATACGAAGTCATCTGATTGGAAAATTACCATAGGAACAGCTGTAGGCAAGTCGGCTTGTTAATGTTTTACCCCTGAATCAGAATGACCAACCCACCCTTTACCAGGCTAACCGACAAGGTGAAACTCTCTATGGAGCTGAGAAAGTGTGTTCCTGGTGACAGGTGGATCCCAAAAGAGAGTGAGGAAGGGCCTGAGCCTGCCTGCTCTCTGCTGCTCCCTCCAAACTCACCCAGTCCGTCCCTTAAGTTCACCTCCGTTCCTGAAACAAAGGAGAGGCATTAGCCTAAACGAAGTCCCTGACCACAGAAACACAAAGCCAGGGAAAGCAAGACTCGCCCCACGCTGGGATTTAAACCCAGGTCTTCACCAGTCCACTGGAGCACTCCTTCCACAGGGCAGGAACTCAAAACCCCAGAACTTTAGAGATCGTGACACAGCCTCCCCTCATCATAGTGGAATCTGGGGTTCAGAGGGCTTGAATGCCTCAACCAGGTTACAAAGTAGGCAGAGTTCGTTCTGATTCTTTTCCCTATCCTGCGTCTTCTCATTCCTTGCCCTTCCTTCTGAGCCTCCTTGAGGACACACAGGTGTGTCACATTACACAGTAGGTCACATGAGCTGCCCTGGTGTACCCTTTAATGGAACTCTATGTAGATCTCCCTCATCTTTTGGGCAACATGGAAGACACGCCTATTCTCACGGCAGCAGAAGAGTGAGGAGCATTTGGGTCCTGGGAAGGTTGGGGTCTCACCTTTTACTAATTGTAGCAAGGGCAACTGGGACTGTTTCCAACAACACTAGTTTAAAGGACCAGCTGATCCAAGGAGTCGCCATTTGTGTAAATCTGAGCCTTCTTTCACAAGTCTGAGCTCCATGTGGAACATGAAGCAACCCCTTTATGTTCTTTGTGCCTCCCTGTCATGACATGTTCTAGGTGCACTGGAAATATGGGCTGAGGGAGACTACCCATGTTTTTAACTTTAAGAAAACCACCTTTGGAATTAGCACACCCAGTTTCCTCCTAAAGAAGGAAGCAGGTGACATGTGAAAACACTGTGTTGTGAAGAGCAGTGTGTTGATATGGGGATCTGGCAGCTCAGGCTGACTCCTCCTGGGCCCTTCCGCCCACAGGTTAGCGTGTGTGGTGGATACTACGCTGCCTGGGCTAGGCCGGGCTGGGCCATCATCTGTGATCACAGCTAGGCAAGGGCCAGGTCGGGAAGCAGCTCAGGGTGGAAAAGGGAACTTTCCAACCTAAGTTGTCGACATTCCCCCCAGTGCTCAAGAAATGTGAAGGGAATCGATTAGCTTCAAGGTTTCCCAAATTCATTTAGTGTGGAAAAGGAAATGAAACCATTAAGTAGCTCCTACCCCAAATGTCCTCTTCCCATAGGATAGAGAGCAGGATTCTTTGGGGCATTGCTCTTTGTCTGGAACTGTTATTGTCTGAGGGCTCTGCCCACCTTCAAGCCCATGCTCTTCTAAGCAAGGCAGTGACTCTGGGCATATTCCTCAGCTGCCATCCTTATTTGTCCTAAGACATTGAGACTCGCTGGGAGAAAGAAGTGATGATTGGTCAGAGACTACAGAATGCATTCATAAAAAGAAAAAAGCATATGAAAGGAGGCGTGAGTCACTGTGGCTGAAGGAATACACGCCATTTTGATTTAGCAGTCACTAATCCATGTCCTGCTACAAGCAGGACTCCCACATCACTCCAGGTACCACCACGTGAGTCTCATCTTTGAATGACTTCCACATACTATGAAGAACAGCCACAGATTCAGATGCGCAGATGATATTGTATCATGTCTCAACCTAATGGATTGGTGGAAAAACTTATTATTCTTGAGCTATCCCTCCTTGGGGTTATATGAGGTTTCAGGTGACCCAGACATGAGTAGATACAGGTTGACCTTGAGACATCATCTTCCCATCTTTATGGCTCCTCAGGGCCTGTTTGAGAAGTAGGAATCTTTTACATTGGTCACCTATGGTACTATCTGCCTTGAAGTGCTAGCACTAGGTGACCAGCTTTCCTACTCACCTGGAAGCCATGTCTCTGGAACCCTCTCACCCCCAGGCAAACCAGGACCTGGAAATGGTCATAGAAGAGCCTTGCCACTTCTCCAAGCTGTGTTAAAAAAAAGATGGGGGCAGATCAGCACCTTCAGTCAAGACCCATAGAACTTTGTTTCCTCTTCTCCAGCCCAGGAAAGTGTCATTTTCTAAACTGGGGCTGAAGGAAGACCTGCACACTCACCTGCTGCTTCAGAGTATTTGTCTATATTGGGAAACCTCTTCCTTCACCTAAGGGCTTAAAGAGCCTAAAACTTTGGAAAACAAAAGCCAGTGAGAATTGAAGACTGGAGGTCTTCTTGCTCCTCTCCCCACCTGGCCCCCTAATCTTAACTGGGGGAATGAGCACAGAGCTTGAGTCCTGCTTGAATGGAAAATGTGGAGAGAAGAGAAAGAGAAAATGCACAAGGAGGAGAAACAGAAGCAAAGAGAGCAAAGTCAACCATCACACATGTCTTAGGGATGGCTGAACATTCCTCCTTCCATTGAGAGTTCACTCTCTACAGACATTTAAGAAACAAGTTTGTGAAAAGCAGAAGAGGAAGTGACTAACAGAATTTTGCTTCAAATAATTTTCTTATCTAGGCGGGGTGAGAAAGTTCCTAAAAGTTTTGGCAAGTGGGTGCAGGCTTCGGCAATTTTTGAAATGGTTTCCTCTTCTCTATCTCTTACCTTCTATGGAATGCCTCAGTTGGCATGGGTGGGGTAGAGAGAACATTTGCTAGACTTGCATTCATCCCAGGAACGAGACAGCTGAGGCTCAATGACTTCATCAGGATGCACCCCAGTTGGGGTGGAGAGGGGCGCTTTGGCTGTGTTTGCCATGCCCACGTCTCGCTTCCATCAAAGCAACAACAGAAAAACTTGGGTGGGGCCCAAATAACTCGAGGCTCCTGATCTCACTTAGTGCCCTGTCCCCAGCCCCCAGCCTGAAGCTTGGCCAGAGCAGACCTTCCATGAGTGTCCAAGGATTAAAGAATAAATATGAGAACCCAGACTGCCTCAATACCAGCCCTGGGTTCATGCTGCCTTTACACAGCTTCTTAGCATATACCAAGAGGAGCAGGGAGGCAGTAAAGAAAAAAGAAATACTAGCTCAAAGAAGCTGCCCTTTCTTGTTGGAGCTGCTCTAACCACACTTAGAACGGACAGCAAGGGAAACTGCTTTCTGAGCAGAAGAGCCAGTGGAGAGAGGAAGCTAAAATGGGAGGGACAAATAGCCTTTGAGGTTCAGAAAGAAAATAGCTGTCACACTACAAAGCCACAGTAATGAAAATGGTGTGGTACTGGCATAAACACAGATACACTGTGCTAGATAGATCTATAGACCATGTGAACACAATAGGAAGCCCAGAAATGACGCCATGCAGATTTCTCCAAATGATTTTGCAAAGATGCCAAGACCATGCAATGGAGAAAGGACAGTCTCTTCAACAAATGATCTTGAGAAAACTGGATATCCACATGCAAAAGAAGGAAGTGGGACCCTTACCTGATATCATACAGGAAAATTAAAATGAACTAAAGACCTAAAACTATAAAACTCCTAGAATAAAATACAGAGAAAAGTGTCAGAACATCGGATTTGGCAGTGATTGTTTGGATATGACATCAAAAGCACAGACAGCACAATCAAGAGTGGACAAACGGGACCACTTCAAACTTAAAAACTCCTACACAGCCAAGAAAACAGAGTGAAAAGTCATCCTACAGAGTAGGAGAAAATAACTAAGTTACATATGCTAAGAAGTTAATGTCCAAAATTCGTAAGGAACTTCTACAATTTAACAACAAGAAAATCAATCCAATTTAAAAATGGGAAAAGGACTTGAAAAGCCATTTCTTTAGAGAATCTAAACATCACTAATCATTAGGAAAATGTCAGTCAAAACCACGATATATCACCTCACACCCATCAGGATGACCACTATCAAAAGAACAGAAAATAAGTGTTGGTGAGAATGCGGAGAAGTTGGAACCCCTGTGCACTGTTGGCAGAAATGTAAAATGTTGTAACCATTATGGAAAACACTATGGAGTTTCCTCAGAAAATCAAAAATGGGTCTATAATACCATAGGATCCAACAATTCTATTTCTGGGTATATATTCAAAAGAATTCGAGGCAGGATCTCGGAGATATTTGCACACCTGTGTTCATCACAGCATACTCTCAATGGCCAAGAGGTGGAAGCAACCCAGTGCCATCAGCAGATGAATGGATAAAGAAAATGTAATATAGCCATCCAGTAGAATATTTTGTAGCCAAGTATTTTCTTCTTTTCCTTAAAAAAGAAGGAAATCCTGTCATATGCTACAACATAGATGAACCCCATGGACATCATGCTGAAGTAAGTAAGTCAGTCACAAAAGGACAAATACTATATGATTCCATTCAGTATTTCCAGACATCCATACAGTGTGATTTCTTTCTGAACCTCAATACTGATTCCATTCATACAGTATTTGTCTACTTTTACCGTATTTGTCAAATACAATATTTTGACTACTTTAGATACTTCAAATGCTGAATGTAGTAGTCAAAATACTGTATTTAACAAATACCATAAAAGAAGACAAATTATGAATAAAATCATGCAGTATTTGAAGTATCTAAAGTAGTCAGAAATCATAGAATGTAAAAAGGTGGCTCCTGAGGGCGCTGGGGCTAGGGAGAGGGGAAATTAGTGGATATAGAGTTTCAGCGTTGCAAGATGAGAAAGTTCTAGAGATCTGCTGCACAACAATGTGAATATACTTAACACTGCAGAACTCTACAGTTAAAAACGGCTAAGATGGTAAATTGAATGTTATACGTTTTTAACGACAAAAAAAAAGCAAATTGCTGGTGTGGTGGCATGCACCTATAGTCACAGCTGCTTGGTAGGCCAAGGCGAAAAGACCGCTGGAGCATAGGAGTTCAAGGCCAGCCTGGGCAATGTCAAAAGACCCCGTCTCAAAAGAAAGAAAAGAGATGCTACGACAGTGAATGTCTCTAAAGCAAATGCCTTTAAATCATAAACGTTTTTCACTGCAAGGTGGACCAAGCTATGTTACCAAATGATAGTTATTCCCAGCAGCCAGTGACCTTGGAATTCCCGCCAGGCTGTCTGTCAGCCGGCCTTCCCCAAGCAGCCTGGCAGGGCAGCTCTGGCTTCCCCAGCCCGAGGCTCACCAACAGTGTGCTTGTGGAGGGACATGCACCTGGCTTAAAATTATTTCCCCCAAACATGCAACATATGAAACACACGAATGTTCCCATTTCTGCTTTCCATCTCTCTCCCACCATTTCCTCAGTTCTGGGCTTCAAATCAGAGAAGGTTGACATTCTCTTAAGAACCAACCTTCTAAAGTCTGTAAGTCCCATAGACATCCACTGAGTTGGCCCAGTATGCCGGACACCATGGTAAACATTTGGCATACACTGTCTCAGTTTATCTTCTCTAGGACTCTGTGTATTAGATAGGTATTATTCCCATTGTACAAATGAGGAAACTGAGCCCCAGAGGATGAAAAGCATATCCAGGGTGACAGCACTACTATGTGGTCACCCTCGTGACTCCAAAAGCTGTGGCCTACCAGGGCTTTGCTGTGCCGCCTGGAGTTCCTTGTCAAGGATAAGGGTAAGGAGAAGGAGACCAGTGAGTGGTGCCCACTAACAGGGACAGCTCATCTATGTAATCTTCCTTCTAAGAAAGCCCAAGCATTCCCCATCCTCTGTGTGTCCCATGTCATGGCTCTACTGTTTAATTTTGCCTTCTGGAAGACCAGGCCGGCCTTCTGATTTGCTCATTCCCTCCACTGATTATTCACAGGTCAAATGAGATTAAAGGATGTGACAGCACCCCAACTGGGAAAGAGCTTGGGGGATGAAGGTGACACTTCCACACAGTCCTATAACTTGGACCTATCTCATCATTAAGAATCATCGTTCTGGTGGGCTTTCCCTGCAGAGTGCAGAGCTTTGCTGACACATCAATGAAAGATCAAGTCCAGGAAGATGCCGTTGCATAATTTGGCCTTTTCTGAATTTGTGGGAGGACAAGGCTCATCTAACACAAAGAGCACTGGCTGTGAGCACCTGACTCCTGTTCCATCTTTGTCCCTTCCTCTTCCTGGTCACAGCCTATCGAGATTGCCAGTTCCTCATTGGTGAAATGAGAGTGCTTTTCTTAGTGAGATCTAGGATGCCTTTTAATCCGAACATTCTACTGAAAGAACAAAGGGATCAATCAATTGAATTTGGGTTTCATATGAAGTATTATTTAGAAGACATTCTTGGTTTGCTAGAGCATCTTTCTTTATCTGTTCAACAAATGTTAGCCCCACAGAGAGGCCAGGGGTCAGAAGGCATTTCAGGCGAGAGAACCGCATCTGGTGGTATGAATGCAGTGGCCCACAGCAGGTGTGTGAAGGGGCAGGTATGGTGGCAAGTGCTGGATACGCCTCAATAAAAAACAAAGACTAGGCAGGGTTCGGTGACTCATGCCTATAATCCCAGCACTTTGGGAGGACAAGGTAGGCGGATAGCTTGAGCTCAGGAATTTGTGACCAGCCTGAGCAATATGGTGAGAACCCATCTGTACAAAAAAACTACACAAAATTTGCCAGGTATGGTGGTGCATGCCTGTAGTCCCAGCTACTTGGGAGTCTGACATGGGAGAATCACCTGAGCCTAGGAGGGGAAGTTGAGGCTGCAGTGAGCTGTGATTGCACCACTATACACCAGCCTGGGTGCCGGAGTGAGACCCTGTCTCAAACAAAGCAAAGACAACTTAGATGTAGAGACTTTCATCATCAAAGAGGCTAGAAATGTTCAAAACCCTGACAAAGTCAGAATAATGAAACTCACTAAAATGAGGAGGCAAGAGAAAGCTTGGGGGGACTCGTCTTTCTCAGCTACAGTGCCTAAACTGAAAACTGTGTTAAAAAAAAAAATAAGTACTCTAACTTCCTAATGTTTCAGAAAGCTTTTTAAAAACCTAAATCTTTTGTGTGAAGGTGCAATTTGTCTGAAATTCGGGTATTCCTTCATTGTCAGTTTAGTTTCATTTTCTTTTGTTGAAGTCAAATCAACATTTGTCCTTTTATTTAAAATACCATGGAGAGCATGGTTTCTTTATTGTAGTGCATGCTCAGTGTATCTGGCCTGTCTTTTTCCCTCTGTGTATATTCACAGAAGGGTGCTGGGGTGAGGTCCAGGCGATGTTAGCAGTGGTTATTTCTGAGGGGTAGGATCACAGTGACTTTCTTGCTTCTATGTCTCTGTGTTGTTGTTTTGTGTTTTTTGTTTTTTTATGATAAGCATGGAAATAATAGAGCCATTCTAAAAATTAAGCAAAAAGAAAAGTTTTAAAAGAGCAAACAAAACAGCATGGCCCTGTGCCTGGCTTTGTAGGCAGCTCTCATATTCTTCCTTCCTTCTTCCGCCCCACCTCCCACCTGGCTGCAGCCCCAGGGGACTGGCTGGTTTCCCTCTTCACCATCTCACTGGACGTTTGTTTGCCTCCTGGTGGCCGGTGAATTCCTGAAGGGATCTGAACGGTGAATGCAGGGCCTTGGAAAGCCCAGAGGCTGTGCGCTGCCTCACTCCACATGTGTTTGTGATAAAAACAGGGCTCAAGATGAAACTGGTCTGGGACGGTTCCTGCCAGTTTTACTGTAGGCTCAAGAAAGGCCCCTGGATGTATGGGGATGTATCTGGACTCGGATTTCACTGTATTTTTTTTCAGTTCTGAGAAAAGTATGAATGCCCATGCTATTTATTCATTGTCCAGTTTCTCAAGTTTGTTTTAGTAGTTCTTGCTTTGAGAATAAATATCGGAACTCTGTGAGCAAGGCATTCCAGAAATAAAGCTGGCTATTCATGGCATGTTTTTTGGCAAATACTTTCCCTCCACTGCGGAGGGAAGCTCTGTTTACCTTTCTGAAGAGTTGACAGAAACCCAGGTTCACAGTTCTGCCACCAAAAGAAGAAAGCACTTCAGTTCAGTGAGAGGACAGACTCAGCTGATGATGGAAAAGGGCTGAGCTGGGCTAGCTAAGCGTTTGACTTCAGGAGTAAAACACAGTTCTTTCTATTTTAAAGCTGCAATTAACATTCTTGGATAACTCTCAAAGTAACTTAAAGAGGTAATCTAGATTTTCTCTTACCTAAAAGGACACTTAAATCTCATTTTTTTCAATAATTAGAATTTTCTATAAAATGGGAATAATACTGGCTGGGCACCGTGGCTCCGCCTATAGTCCCAACACTTTGGGAGTCCAAGGCCGGCAGATCACATGAGGTCAGGAGTTGGAGACCAGCCTGGCCAACATGGTGAAACCCTGTCTGTACTAAAAATAGAAAATCTAGCCGGGCGTGGTGGTGGGCGCCTGTAGTCTCAATTACTCAGGAGGCTGAGGCAGGTGAATTGCTTGAACACAGGAGGCAGAGGTTGCAGAGAGCCGAGATCGCATCATTGCACTTCAGCCTGGGCAACAAAATGAGACTTCCTCTCAAAAAAAAAAAAAAAAAAAAAAGGTGGAGGTGGGGTATAATACCACCCATGATTATTTCACTGAGTTGTGGTGAAAACAGATGAGATCTAATGAGATGATGATCTGAAGGTGGCTGGGTATGAAGCACAAACATAAGGCATCATGGAATGTTGGAGTTGATGAACGTCTTTTCCAAGCAGCAAAGCGAGGGCCCTTAAGAAGTGACGTGATTTGGTGGAAGCGGTTTGGCAGGTCTTGGAAGGCAACATGACTGGAAGGCAGCCTCTTTCCACTGAGCCATCCTGCCCCAACTTCAGCTGTTTTCAAGGGTGCATCTCATGACAACACCACTTTGCTATTCTGAACGTTTTGGGAGGAAAAGCACAAAGTACAGCTCAAAGTAAATGTTTTCCTGCAGATGGGCCTGAATGAGTGAGAGGTCTACTTCATGCAGGACAGATGCAACACCTATCACATGCGTGGAACCGGGGGCGCTCCTTTACCTCTCTGTGCTTTAGTTTCCTTAACCACGTCATTGGGTTGGAGTTAAGAGGAGTTAAATGAGTTAATGCATTCGGGGAGATGTCGCATAGAGCCTGGCACTTACTACGTGCCAGATTGATTCCATTATCATTTATTATTAGCATTATTATTTATTTACACACAGAAGTTGCACACCTGCCTACTAACTGGAAAAGAAAAAGGCCACAGATGCAAACTAGGAAGTTGTAGCTCCTGTTAGGTCTGTGCCAAGGCATTTGGAATATATCACTAAGGCATCCACCAAGGTGGGGGTGGAGGGGAGCCAGAGTGCCTGGGAGGAGTTACTATTCCTAATACTCCTGTTTTCTCCAGAGAGGAACTCACGGTCTTGGGGGGACTGCTGGCGAGCTGGTGTGCTCAATGGCTGCATGGTCACACAGCATGTGCGCCCAAATCCAGCAGGGCCCCGTAGGCATTGTGGAGGTGCTTGGGGAGTCTCCTAGGCTTGAATAGGAAGGAGCCTTGGAAGGTGCAGAGCTTCCTGGCTCAGCAGAAGATGGTGATGAGGGAGGTCTGACCTGAGCTTTCCCAGGACAGCCTGGGAGAGCTTCCAGAAGCACAGGCTGAAAACCATGAGTCCTCCTGAAACTTCCTTTCACTACCCTTGCTCCAGTGTGACAGCCCCATCCACTGAGGTCTGATCCCTGACTCTTCTAGACCCGTTTCCCATTTCTCCTCTGCTCAGGCCTCCCAGTGCCTGCTGGTATGCTCACGTCTGCAGCTCACTTTGCTGGCTCCTGCTGCTGCCTCCTCCCCTGCTGGAGACAGGCAACTTTGGGGCCAGCTCACATACCACTTCCATGAAGCCTTCCCAGATCCCTCCTGCCGGGCCTTCTCCTCCCCTTTCCCTCCAGCCTGTGGATGTGCTCTTTGTGGCTCTCACGTGTATGCTTATGCTACGTAGTTCATTGTTTTGAAGCCTTCATGGCCACGCAGGGCAGTCCTCATCACGCTCTTCCCTCAGTGCTTTTCAGCCACTTGGGACAGTCTCAGGTGACAAGTCCATGCAAGTCTGAAAACTAATCCACCTGTACCTGGAGGGAGTCTTTAATCCCAGGCAAGGGAATGAGAATTGGGACCTAATATTGAGGTGCTACCACTGCCAACTTGGGAATCCTTCCTCATATCTATCTTGTGTGTTTATAGCTTCAATTTCAAGACATAGAAATATCCGCCCACCTATTTTGTGATGCTAAAGAAGTATGCACACTGAATTTTGTCTGAGAATAAATCAAAAGCCAAACGCCACTACCTCCTGCTTGCTTGTTAAAGGTTAGCCTTCAGGATCTCTTAATTTCCACAACCAATAAAACACGTTTCCTAATCCTTTTTATAGCCAATCATTTCCACATATTGTTAGAGTCTGCAGATTACCTTGAGTTCTGTTGTCCCAGGAAAATACAAATGTTGAGAACAAGGACTTCAATGAAAATGTTAGTGCAATCCATCTTCCAGCTGCCAGACAAGCAGCTTCTACTCAGAATAAGTACAAATTAGCTAATGCTGAAACTGCAGACATGTTCAATCCATATCCTGTGTCTTGAGTGATTCCTCCCCCCTCCCCCTATTCATTAAGACATTAATTCTAGATCTCTCTGTTGTACTCAGGGTTGAATCTGGCAAAATGCTAGTGGTGTGGTACCTGCAGGAAGGCATAGGTAATTTCTCTATCAGAGTGGTTTTAATGCCCTCTTTCAGTGGGCTTGATACATAAGAAAAGATAAATGCTTATGGGTCCCAAACTCTTTGGACTCAGCACATGCTTGAGAAAGTATAATACCTTTTTAACTTAAACATTTTAGCCAAAGAGCAAAACCTGTTTTTATCACTTATGAGAGGTGATCCTAAATTGAATACAAGGCAGTGGTCTGCAGAAAAAAAGAAGTCCCCACAAAAACAGTGCTTCTCCCTGGGAAGCAGGAAGCACTTTAGGAAGTTTAGAGCGGGGAAGTGATGGGGGTGGTGGGCTGGAGACAGCCTGAATAAAGAGAGGAGACAGAGACAGAGGCTGAGCAGCACGTGGTGGAGCTGCCGTAGCAAAGCAGGACAATGCTGGGGACTGGCATGTCATCTGAAAGCCCTTTCCTGGATCCCTGTGGATGTGAGGGATTAAAGCCTACAGGTCAAGCAACCACAGGCCCTTACCACACCTCCTCAGGTGCTTAAAGAGTTGCCTCTGTGTTCCCAGTTGTAAATGAGATCATCTTTGGTGATGTCTGGGTGATCATAACCACTCTTTATTACACATTTTCCGCGTGTTTTACAGGGAGTATGTTCTTTAATCCTCCCAACATCCCTTTGCGGTAGGTGCTGTAAGTCATTTTATAGATGAGGAAATTGAGGTCTTAGAGAGGTTAATCATTTGTCCAAGACCAGCAGCTAGTCAGTGGTAGGACTGGGATTTGAGCACAGAGACAGTCCGGCTACAGAGCCTGTGCTTACCGTAACCACCATGCTTTTAAATAGCAATTTTTCCTAATGAAAATTGATAGTGTAATGTCTAGAAGGTTAGAATTAAAAAAATAAAAATAAAAAGGTCTCTGTCTTATGGATTCACCAGGGGACCTGGGGGAAATGCCTTTGATCATGGTTTCCAGTCTATAAAGGAACAATTATGCCATTCTTCACCCACCCATCCTACAGATGTGTTTTGAGGACGAAGGGATTGGTCATCAGGGCTCTGAAAACCTGAGATGACTGAAATGCCTAGTTAAATAATATGAGTAAATAGTTTCCACATCCCTGCACAAGACTCAAGCCCCCAAACTGGAGCAGCTTTCCAGCAACAGCTGGTTTGAGATTTTCAAAGCAAATTTCACACACATCCTCTGTAAGTCCAGTACCAAGAGCTCCTTGTGGAATACTATTAAGGCATTTCTGCAGGGAATTCATCTGACATCTGACTGAAAATCTCTAAGGCAAGCTTGGAAAGGACTTTGAAAATGGTATTTGTTATGGGTAGAGAGAGTAGGTTTATTGTAACTCTAGTTTGTAAACACTTTGTATTATTATATTTCCTTTAAAACAGTACTTACAAGAATTATCTCTTAAACAATTCTCTTCTGTTTCAGAATGCATATACTACAACTGCTATTAATGGGACAGATTTCTGTACATCAGCAAAAGATGCAGTCAAAATCTTGTCCAAGAATTCAAGTCATCTTACATCCATTAACTGCTTTGGAGACTTCATAATTTTTCTAGGAAAGGTGAGATGTCTTGACTAAATAAATAAAGGAGCCTGGGATTCTAAAAATTAAGCCACACAACAATCGGTTTGAAAGGGAACTATATTTCTTGACTACTTCACTCTATAGTGGCTGCTGTGCTTCATTATCTCATTTAATACTCAATCCCATGAGGTATCTCTACTTTGCAGAAGAGGAAATGAAGGTTTTTTAACCTTTCCAGGGTACTACAATAGGTAGAGCCAGAATTTTCATCCTAGTCTTACTCTCTTATCTGTGATAGTTCTACCATTCTGATTCCCTTCAGGTCTAAAATGAAAATGCTACTAACCTCAGAAAATGAATGTTTGTGCATTTTATTTCTCCTTTAGAATATATGAAAATAGTATTGAAACTTGGGCCAGGCGCAGTGGCTCACGTGTGTAATCCCAGCATTTTGAGAGGCCGATGCAGGCAGATCACCTGAGGTCAGGAGTTTGAGATCAGCCTGGCCAACATGGTGAAACCCCATCTCTACTAAAAATACAAAAATTAGCCAGGCATTGGTGGCTCGCACCTGTAATCCCAGCTACTTGGGAGGTTGAGGCAGGAGAATTGCTTGAACCTGGGAGGTGGAGGTTGCAGTGAGCCAAGATCATGCCACTGCACTCCAGCCTGGGCGACAGAGTGAGTCTCAAAAAAAAGTTGTGGGTGGGGTGGGGGCGGGTTCTAAAAAAGTTTTAAAGTGAATGTACTTATTTTGGTGTTAAGTGAAAAATAGAATAAAAGTGTGTGAGATATTATTACATTTATATAAATACAAAAGCTAGGCACAGATAAAATTATATATAACCTTCCTACCCACCATTAACTGGGTTTCCTTTTGATATAGCTTTTCGTTTTCTCCTCTTTCATTCTACCAAATTTTCTGACAAGCATTCTTTACAATAGTGCACACACGTTGCACACATGAACCTATATTACATCATTACTTGTAACTGACAAAAATTTTTCTAAGCAACCGATTCATAAAGATTTTCAACAAACTCTTGTTTTGAACAGGTGCTAGTGGTGTGTTTCACTGTTTTTGGAGGACTCATGGCTTTTAACTACAACCGTGCATTCCAGGTGTGGGCAGTCCCTCTGTTACTGGTAGCTTTTTTTGCCTACTTAGTAGCTCATAGTTTTTTATCCATGTTTGAAACTGTGCTGGATGCACTTTTCCTGTGTTTTACTGTTGATCTGGAAACAAATGATGGATCGTCAGAAAAGCCCTACTTTATGGACCAAGAATTTCTGGTAAGCAAACATTTCATTTCTGATTGCAATCTCCATGCTCACAATCTCAAAAGTTTCATAAAGACACACACACAAAGGAGGCTCAAACCCAGCCTCTCTCTTCCAGAGGACTCGGAGGCTTCTGCTACCCCAGGGCCTGAAAGTCCTGAAAGCGGGATTTGCACTCAGCTCTCCAAGGCTGAACCCACCTCCCTTACTGAGAACCTTCTCCCTGGAGAAGTGAAGCTGAACAGAATACTGATCAGATAGATTCCTAAGTAGCAGCAGCACTTCTTACCTTGGGCAGAAGGTGTCCTGAACACAGTTCAGGTCCCTTTGGTGCTAATGGCATGGTCTGGCCTTTTGGGTGGTCCAGAAGTTTAACAGTTGATCTCTTTCTAAAGCATTTTTGCATCTCCAAGCATCATGTTTATACCCACCATGTTAGGGAGAGCACACTTGTGTGCTCTTCTGTGCCAGTATTGACAGATCTGCAACTCTCAGGCCCTTTATTAGCCCAGGCACACCAGTGTGAAAAAAGCCACACCCTCAGCGGAGCGCCCATACTGCTTATATCTGGAAATAGCAGGCAGCTGTTTTCAACGGCTTTTGCAACACAGTTGTTGCTCATTTGCCTTATCCTGGGTAGACAGGGATATTTTAACAGCTGAATGATGTCTCAACTCTTTTCCTTGTCTGAGTTATATGGTATTTTCATACTTTTCTTTCAATCTGTTGCCATAAAAATTAGGTGTTAAAGCCCTTTTAGCTTTAAATAGTGTTCAGTGCCCTCTTTAGTTCAGCAGGCACTCATTGTTTAACAGCCACTTCTACAGTTTATAATGAATGTATCGTCATCCTTCTCCGTATAAAACATAAAAACACAATTTTTACTTTTTTTTTTTTCTGAGATAGAGTTTTGCTCTTGTTCCCCAGGCTGGAGTGCAATGGTGCAATCTCGGCTCACTGCAACCTTCACCTCCTAGGTTCAAGCGAATTCTCCTGCCTCAGCCTGAGTAGCTGGGATTACAGGCATGTGCCACAATACCTGGCTAATTTTGTATTTTTAGTAGAGGCAGGGTTTCACCATGTTGGTCAGGCTGGTCTCGAACTCCTGACCTCAGGTGATCCACCCGCCTCAGGCTCCCAAAGTGCTGGGATTACTGGTGTGAGCCACCACACCTGGCCAAAATACAATTTTTACTTTTGTTTATTGACTTATTTGTATGTACTCTAAGGAAAGTGTTTATGATGGTGGTATGAAGCTAGCCAGGTCTCCATTCCCTGATTTACTTTTCCAGTTAAAAATCCACCATGAAGTCCGGGTACTGTGGTTCACGCCTGAAATCCCAGCACCAAATGGGAGGCAGAGGTTGCAGTGAACCGAGATTGCACCACTGCACTCCAGCCTGGGCAACAGAGGGAGACTGTGTCTCAAAAAAAAAAAAAAAAAAAAAAAAAAATCCACCTTGAAATTTGTCCCCTAAAATAGTTGTTTCAATAGGAGAAACTTTCTTAAGGATTCAATTCTCTGAAATTTCAGGCCAAGAACTCCTTGTAAATGGTTATCACTGGGACTCAGAAACCCATATTCCAGAATATGGCACTTTGACATGCTGAACTGAAGAAGCCTCAAGGTCTCTCTGACCTTCTCCCAAAGCACAAGATAAAGCTGTCATCTGAATGAAGTTCTCTTATCTGTCTACTACAGTCTAGACCCACAAAAAAAAAAAAAAAAAAAAAAAAACCGCTGGCTCCTTCCCTGAGTTTTCCATTAACTGGACTCATAGAGCAGAAACAAAGACTAAAGTTGGTCAACACACCTGGGCAGACTTTTGTCACAAAGCAGTGTCTGCTCTGCGGCCCTAACAGATTTTGTCCCAGGCCATTAAGTGTTCTTCAAGCTCATTAAATTCCCCTAAAAGTCATTTACACCCCCATAAAATCATCCACACTTCCCCATCTCCCTTTCCCCAAAACAGATATAGATCTGTACCGCATTTCATGGTTACACAATCATTCTGTGATTCTCCTCTGTGCGTGCTAATTTATATGCCATTTCTCCTGTTAACCTGCCTTTTATAAGTTAATTCTTCAGCAAACCAGAGGGCAAAGTAGTTTTCCCTTGGCCCCTACATTATCAACAGTGCAGACACAGAATACTAATCTAACTTGTTCTTTTGTTTTTCAGAGTTTTGTAAAAAGGAGCAACAAATTAAACAATATAAGGGCACGGCAAGGCAAGGACTCATTAAGGAATGAGGAGGGAACAGAACTCCAGGCCATTGTGAGATAGGTAACCATTAGGTATTTGCACCTGGAAAAAGTTTCCTTCTAAGAGCCGTTTACGGAATAGAAGACCACTAGAAAAAAGTTAGTGGAATTTGTTTTTTAAAGACTTAATAAACCCTATTCTTCTTCATCATCTTTGTCATGATTGTTTGACCAGGTAACAATACTGGAACCACAGTTTACATTTTTTGGTACAAATTAGGACAGAAACACTCCTTTAAAACCATGTTTATATGCATCCATTTAAAAAGTATACTATGTAAGAATTGAGGTAAGTTTGTAAGTGCACAACCAATAAACAAGCCTTTTTAAGGATTTTGTTAGCAGAAATCCCTGGAATATTTTTTTTTTAAAGAGACAGCGTCTCACTATGTTGCCAAGGTTGGATGGAGTACAGTGGCTATGCACAGGTGCCATCAGAGCTCACTGTAGCCTCCAACTCCTAGGCTCAAGTGATCCTCCTGCCTCAGCCTCTTAAGTAGCTGGGACTACAGGCATGCCCATACCCAGCTTGGAACGTTGCTCTTATACAGAGTAGAACATTTCCCTACTCATCCAATCTTGGAAATATGTTAAATAGGTTAACTTTTCAAAGTGTAATCTTAGATTTAGTGATAATAAAAGCCAGAAGTTTAAACCCTAACATGAATTACCACCTGAACTGGGCATCTAGAAGAGTCAGGAGTGTAACCAATGATTTAGTTGTGCACATGCTCTTCCTTTTTCTGAATACTCTTCCAGCTCTTTGCTAATGGCAAACTCCTATTCTTCAAAATCCAGCTCCGATAGCACCATGCTTCGGCATTACCTCTGAGCAGCATTACTTTCTCTCTCTTCTGTCCTTTTCCTCCATGCTCTTCTCTGATATGGCTGTGAATCCACTTGTTATCTATCTGTCCACCACATCACCATTCTATGATGGCACATACCATATATCTCAGAACTCCTGATACACAAGGAAGGCACAAGGCACTCTTAAAGTGGACATTCTGGAAGAAGTTTTCAACCACAGCCCCACCTGAGAATTACCTGGAGATGATGATGGTAGTTTTTAAAAATACTTCTGCCTGGACCTCAGAAATTTACCTAGATGGGAGGGGAAGAGATTTTCCTTTCTAAAACTCTAAAAACAAATAATAGGAACATTTTAACATGCTGATTGGCAGCCTCATGAGAATCAATCTGACTTAAATGGCAGGGCAGGTAGTGCAATGTAAGGCTTCCCTTCCCTAAACACCTCTTCAAAGATGACAAGGACAGCCTGAGAGCTCAGGTCTACTTTAAATGCAATGACTTTTTTCTTAAATGCCACCATTGAATTAGGTTGACTCCAATAGTTTCATTATTTACAAGTGGTTTCCCAGAAGCATTAAACTTAGATACTGTGGAATCATGAGCAAATAAGCTTCACTTTTGTGGGCTCATCAAACCATGTGTATATCCTCATCTCCCTCCACAAAAAACTGGCAGGTTTTGCCCCCAGACCTAATAGAGCCAGTCCTATCAATCATCAATCAGAAGACATGGCTTGGCTGAGACAATGTCGGAAAGTGTGAGTTACTAATTTTTAGTGACTGCATTTTTGTCACTCTGACACCTAGCTATTGTTTGTCCTTCCCTCTGTCAGGGCTGAAGGTTTATGTTTCACTATAAACCCTGGCTTATTATCAAGCAGCACATCCTATGGCTGATCTAGCATGTTTCTTGTTCATATTATTTATTTACCCTAAAATAGGAAAATTCCCCACCGCTCCTATCAATATTCCTAAAGATTAAGATTTACTCCAAGTTGAATTTAAGATGAATCTGTGCCAGCCGAGTCACAGTGAAATAAGCAAGGGTCAGATAATGATGATTTGAATCCCGTAATTTACTATGTGTAATGGGCGAGTTCCTTCATTTTCCTAAGCCTCAATCTCCTTAAGCATAGAATGCAGTGTTGTGTGGATTAAATCTTAATGTACCTTGCAACAGTAGCTAGAAAAAAGGTACTT
The DNA here is from genome assembly GCA_963573385.1 of Cacajao melanocephalus. NCBI lineage: Eukaryota > Metazoa > Chordata > Mammalia > Primates > Pitheciidae > Cacajao > Cacajao melanocephalus. The sequence continues at coordinate 22,332 of CAUYLG010035748.1, forward strand.
AAAAAAAATCTAACCCTACTTATCTAGAAACTAGCCAGAAAATAATCAGCCTGTGGTTCATATAAATGTTCAAAAAAAAAATATTTATTTATAAAAAATACAATGGGATAAGTTTTGCTGAGAAATGCAGCAATAAATACAGTTGAAGAAAACAGAGCAACTCTACATTGATACATTGGCACAAACAGGAAGGGCAAATGCACCACCCAGACCTAAGTGTCTACAGGCCATTTTTGTACATGCTCCTTTAGAAACACCACTCTGAAAAGATCTTGTCCGCTAGATAAGAGAATGAGTACACATATAATCACAAATGCACACTGATCATGACTTTATTTAAAATTTAGCAAACAATACTATAGAAACATTGATATGTAAATTTCTAAAATGCTGCATCTTAGATTTAGTTGGCAAAGACCACATTTAGCAATAAGCATGAGTTTAGTCTTCCATGTAGAAACCAGATACACTAAACTGTAAAAAAAAAAAATAATAATTTCCTATTGTTTGAAAATACCAGTTTAATGTAAGATTGTAAAAATGCATAGTTTTTTGCATAAAAGAACTGGCTGTACAAGAGTATTCCCCTTTCACAGTATTCCTTTTTACTTCATATGCAAGTTATTGGTTATGCTGTAGAATTTATTTATTACAGCACTAAAAGGCAACTATTGAGGGAAGAGGCAGAAAAAGGAAAAAGGAATGTATGTAAGGCAATTTTTCTTAAAAGTACAATAAGCTTGATAGTGTTTTAGGAAGACAAGATAAAAATTACTCAAGGCTAGCTTGGTTCTCACTGAATAAAAACAAGGGACTAAATACTCAGCTCCTTCTGTGTGGATCTAATAATCAATGCCTTGGTCGCTATATGGGTAATCTCTGGGGTAGTCATCCTGGTACTCGCCATGATACTCATCAGGGTATTCTGCCTGATAATCACTATCACTGATTTCCGAACCATTTGTTCCTGTTCCTTGGCTTCCGTTGTGAATGACAGGTTCTGTCGGAGCAGCACAGTATTTGGGATCATATACTTGCCGCCCAAGCCCATACACACTCATTCCTTTCTGGGAAGCAACTTTGTTGGTACCCATCTGTAGAGAAATTGTCGAGTTGTCCACTGGCTGTAACGTTAGCTTCTGATCGTAGATGTCTCTTCTGGTACCGGGTGCTAACATCCCTGCCTGGTTTTAGAACACAGTGTAAAAGTTAAAACAGCAGCTGGGATCTATTCTCATGAATAATCTATAAGTTATAGAATTCACATTGAATATCAACAGTAATATATCAACTTTCATTTGGTTCAGGAGTAAAGCTAGCTTAACCAAAATATCCTGATAGCAAATCACTTCCATGAAGCAATATTCATTGACTTTTGGGCTGGCTCAGACCTTTCTTCAAATCCTTGCCCTGCTATAAAATTACTATGTGGCCTCAAACAAGTAAATTTAGTTTTAGGTTTCTCAAATGCAAAATGGAGACATTACCACCTACTCTGGATTTAGGAGAGGATGAGACCTAAAGAATGTGAAAGCGTAATGCTCCCACACCTGAAAGTTCCATGTGAATGCCCATGGGGACCACAGACATTATCCGGGTTACCAATTTCAAAAGCTACTAATTATATTCAACAAAAACTATGTTGAGCAGATCCTAAGGACTTGAGTCTTTCCAAAAGGCTAAGATATAGAAGAGCCAGCCACTTCACAGCCACTCCCCTCTTTCTTCAGAGTACAGTCACTCATACTTCATCTCTCTACTTACATCAGGCACATACTTCCAGGCTCAAAGTGGTTAGAAAAGCAAACGTGAGTGGCAGCTATGACAGCTATAATGCCACACCTGGCAGGATGTGTGTTCCATGAAGGGCAAAGTGATAAATCTCACCTTGGACTCACTAAGAAAATGTATATCAAACCCTATCCCCACTGTTGTTGGATGTGGGACCTGTCTGTTCTCAAATGGTTGTTACAACTTCCTTCTGAGGTGCTGCTGACCTATTTTTAACAAGAAATATTTCTATCTTGGATGTGGTATACTGGTATTTTCACCATGTTGCATTTCCATCTGCTTATATTGACACATCTAATAGGAATGCCAGTTAAATCCTTCTTAGTGGAACACCAGATAATTTTACCTATTAATTAAGGGCTCCTTAAAAAAAAAAAAGTCAGCATTTAAATGAGCAATATTTTACTTGGACTTTGGAGCAAGAACACTGTAATAAACATTTCTTTTTTTCTTCTGGCTAAGTAGAAAGGCCAGCTGTTCTAACTGCCAACAAAAACCACGAGACACATCATACTTTTGCTGCTATCGAAAAGGTATTTTGATTCTTCTGCCTTCCCAGCAAAGTTCACATTCCTAAAGGAATAGACTCTAAATAAATTATACAAAAAATACCTACTTTAAACTTTTAGTTAATAAGAATAAGGTAAGTGTACTCTTGCACAAGTATAAAAAGGTATTGCTTACCTGGCTGGCTCCTTTGTTAGTGCCCATCTGCAGACTAATTGTGGTCTGGTCAAAAGGTTTGTCAGTTTGCATTTTGGGATCATAAAGATGCCTCCTAGTCCCATAAGCTGTCATACCTGCCTGGCTGGCACATTTGTTGGTTCCCATCTTTTAAGTTAAAAATAAAATTCCACTAATTATCAGGTCAACAAGATATACAACACAAACAAAACTTTCCATGCTACTAAAAAGATAGAATGGCACAACTGACAAGTTACTGAGCTGAGGCTCCAGCCAACTCTTGTATGCATTTACAAATTTCCAGTGCTAACTTTAAAAAGAAAATTTTAAAGACATCCACTATATACAAAACCTCACACATAGCACAATTAAACACACTTGAACAGGTGGACTGACACACTAAAAGTCACTACAGTGAGAGAATAATTTCTTCTGCTACTCTTTCCCTAGATAACCAAATTAAGAGGTACCAGCTTCAGTCATTTAAACAGAAGCAATCCTAAGCCAAGCAATATGCTGTTCTACTCCAGGAATGTTTTACATAAAATGTGAAAGCAAATGCCAGGTATATTCTCTGGGAGCGTAACAAGGGCTTCTTTAAGTTTCAAAATCACCAACATTTTCGTCAGAAAGGAACCACATTTTATTCCTGCAACTGCCATGTCCTTGGACAGAGCTGGAGAAAGGTAGAATGAGGAATTTGAACTCAGCGAAGTTCAGGGAATGAACTTTTCTTCCCCACTGAGAATCGTACGGCTTCAGGACTGACCATTACATCCTGTTCCACTGGTTAGAAACACTTTTCTGATGTTGAATCTCTTTTCTTTAAAAATAAGATTAAAATCTTTATTACTAAATATAAAATCTGTTCATTGGAGAAAAATCAGAAAACATATATCAGCAAAAAGGATAGGGACAAAAATCATTGTGCTGCCACCATCCATTCACTGTCAACATTTGTGAATACCCTTTTAGCTTTTTTACCTATGTGTCTATGTATATATCTATAGATGCACATACATATATACATATACATACAAAAACATGTATGCGCATTTTTAATTTAAAAATCCATACTGACCACAGTATTTGATGATCTGATTTTCCCCCATAACTTATCTTTTCAAACTCTACTGTATAATTTTACATTCCGTTTTGCTTTTATGTAATTCAACCAACTGATTGTTGTTCTGAAATGTAGGTTTCCAGTTTCACACCACCAATGCAGTTTTGTACTGTGTAAAAATAAATCCAACTTAGAAAGACTCAGTCAAGAGAGGGGCATTGTATCAAGCAGGTATCGGAGAGGAAAGCCAACAGCATTTAGGACATGAGCAATGATGTTTCCATGACACTCTCCAGGGGAACAATGAAGGGAAGGAAAACATCTCAACTGCGTATGTCAGAAGAATTTAAACTGACAAATTCTAACAGGGCTTGGCTGCTCCATCATGCTTTAGTACTGTAAATAAGTGACTTTGGCATTAAGGTTTTGTAAAATTGCCTCATTTGGTCAGTAACATTAAGGAATTTATAAAGTGCATTTTCTGGCTGGGTGTGGTGGCGCACACCTGTAATCTCAGCACTTCGGGAGGCAAAAGCAGGAAAATTGCTTGAGCATAGAAGTTTGAGACTATCCTGAGCAACAAAGTGAGATCCCGCCTACACATAAAAGATAAAATAGGTGGGGTGCAGTGGCTCACCCCTGTAATCCTATCACTTTGGAAGGCCAAGGTGGGTGGATCACCTGAGGTCAGGAGTTCAAGACCAGCCTGGCCAACATGGCGAAACCCCATGTTGCCAGGCTGGTCTTTACTAAAAATACAAACTTAGCTGGGTATGGTGGCTCATGCCTATAATCCCAGCTACTTGGGAGGCTGAAGCAGGAGAATCTCTTGAATCCAGGAAGCAGAGGTTGCCGTGAGCCAAAATCACGCCACTGCACTCTAGCCTGGGTGACAGAGTGAGACTCCATCTCGCAGGGGGGGCGGCGGGGAGGGGGAGATAAAAAATTTAAAAGTGCATTTTTTTCTTTAAAAAAAATAGACAATATGATTCAAATAAAAATTTTCATTTTCTAGGGGAAATAACTGTCAAGTCAGGTGGCATACCTGAGGTTTCCTCTAAAAATTATTGTCTTAAGGGGCTTTAAATAGATGTAAATTATATAAACTACACACACACCCCAGTACTATAGTACTTCTATCTATTCTTTACTTAGGAGAGGCTTAATATTTTGCATGGTAAGAATTAATCATACTGAATTATTGAATAAGCAACACCACATTACTTACCTGCAGACCAATTACACTTTGGCCAGCTTTTAATTTTCCTTCATCAAAACGTCTTGTTTGTTTTTCTGCATACTTAACTCCAATATCAATGGTTGTGTGGAATCCTTTTGTTTTAGCCTAGACAGAAACATGCACACTAACTGAAAAGGCCAACACAGTTTCACAGAAGGAACAACAAAGAAATGATATGACCATAGATGAAGGGGGCCCAAATTAGAGATGAAAAATATTTAAGGCTGTTCAGTAATACACTGTGTCATCTGAAATTCAAGTGTTCAAAGTAAGCTATCTAGTATAAGGCAGCTGATGTCAGCAGCCTTTCCACAAAGCTAATAATTACAGAAGAGACGGGCCCCGCCCCACCTGGTCTGAACCCCCACGAGAGAGCAATGATGCAATTCATCACCAACGTCGTGGGAATCTGTTAACCAGCCATTAAAGATATGTACGTACCAGACCTGCTAGAGCCACCAGAGTCGTCTGAACCTGGGTCATGTTTCCATTCTCAAAAAGATCATTTGCTTCAAATATATCATGTGGCTTCATTCCATAAGCCTGAATAGCTTTAATAAAGTTGCCAATGTTCTCCAACTGTAAAGAAAAAGTTTTATAACATCTGGAGCTAAATATTGACATTCATAATTGCTAAGAATTCTAAGTCTTCATAACTAGTTACAAGAGGCCTCCCAGAAAGCTGCTTGACAAGGATTCAACCAAATACATACTGAGCACGGCTCTCTCTAGAACAGAAAGAGCAAGAAGAGAGTGTGTGTCTCTCACTGTGGTCACATCATGGTCTCAATATTTTTAAGCAGTTAAGTGTTTTCAGGTTTTAAGGGCAAGATCATCCTTATATATTTTAAAAGAATTCTGTATCACAGCTTTCCAGGCCTGGAACTTTGTCAGAAGGTATATAATTACTCATACTAATAAATAATTCATTATGTGTTTTCATTTTAATTTCAGAATAAATTTGTGGTTACTAAATACTCACTCATATCTCAAAATACATGTTCAAGACCAGTAAGTACCCCATTTTCCTTACTCATACATATTCATGAACTAAGAGTCTGTCAGATACAGTGTTCTACAGTCCACTGTGAGTCATGTGGGAATGGCTTGCTTTTTCCCTTGTTTATCCTTAAGGTCTGGATTGCATTTCTTTGTGTAAGCTGTGTCAAGTCCTTTCTGAATGTACATAGACTAAATATAAGAAAACTTCTAAGCTAAATGTAATAATTACAGAACTAGTTCAATAAGTAATTACAGAACCATTAAAAAAGGCAAAAAAATTAAATATGTACAAATTTCTGCTACAATGTCTATTGAAAAACTGTAATCAAAAAGTAAAACAAACATACAAAAAAAAAAAAAAACACCAAACGTGAAATCAAGTTTTCACTACATAAAATGCAACCCGCTAGAACCACAGGTGGTTGGTTTGGCTGTTACCTGAGGCCAGTTCAACGAGGACTCGTTGACCTTCTTCACTGAGCCTGGCTGTAGCTTGTTTATGAGTCTGAAAACAAAAATATGAGACATCTTATTTACTGGTCACACAAAAACAAGGATTGAAATATCAAGTTGCTCCCTTTAACATCAGTAAAGGAAAGCAATAAATATATCTGTAGAATATCAAGGTCTGACTCCCTGGGCTGAGAAGGAAAGTAAGAGAGAAGGCCGTAGAAAGAACTGGAAGAGCAGAAACAGGCTATGGAGGGCCGTAACTCACTCGCAGAGGATGATGCCATCCTTTAAGCCCAGCTGGAAGTTGGTGCCAATGCTCATGCCTGTCACCTCTTCTATCCAATTGCGAAGATCTTCTTCTGCCTGATGATCATACTTGGAAGCAATCTGAAATACAAGTTAACTCACTTTAGAAGAATTTCACTAAAGCACCCAAAACTGCTGATTCACAAAGCGCTCTGCTTTCATTATCCATTAAGACCACAGCTGTGAAGTGCAGTAAATGACACTCAGTAGAGTTCACTGGCAAACTTAATCAACTGTTACAGCTTCAGTAACTAACAAAAAATTTTTGAACAGCACATGGAGAGAACATCCATCAAGAGACGTCAGATTTCCATTCATGACCCACAGGAAGTGACAAGGAACATGGAGAGAACATCCATCAAGAGACGTCAGATTTCCATTCATGACCCACAGGAAGTGACAAGGATTTAACGATGTGTTACAATATGGCACTCAAACTTTAAGTCATTAATCACCCTACTCCAAAAAAAGAGGGGGACAGGATTCTGACACACGCAGTTATTTTACAGGGTATGTCACCTGGCCAAAACATAACATTCCAATAGTTTTATTGACTGGAAAGTTCTGGTGTTTGCCTTCTATTCAGCCAAATACACACTACAAACCACACACACACACTTTCCTCAGTACTAATTACTGTACAAAATTTAAATTCTGTTTATGTAGTCGCTATCCTATTAGACTTCTTACAGGAAGGAAAAGCATCTAAGTTCACTCAGATTCTTAGTACCTAGCATTGAACCTGCCACCCAAACATATGATAAAACTAAAAGAAAGTTTGTTAACTTCTTACCTGCAGAATTCTAAAATAAAGGCCTCACCAACACAAATGCTATGCTATTATTATACATGGTAAAACTACTAAACATAAGTTTTGAAAGATCCATTTTTAATAAGACCACAGACCTCAATTTAAAATAATTTTAAAAATAAAATTTAAACAAAATATTATTAACAAATCATATGCCCAAGTTCTGAAGCTATTCCTTGTCTTGGAGTCCTTAAAACGGTTGGTTAATCAGGTTTATGGATAACACAGCTGAGGCAGGCACAGTGGCTCACACCTGTAATCCCAGCACTCTAGGACTGAGCTGGGTAAATAGCTTGAGCTCAGGAGTTCGAGACTAGCCTGTGCAACATTCAGAGCCCTCATCTCTACTAAAAATTAAAACATCAGCTGGGCTTGATGGTACATGCCCATCATCCCAGTGACTTGGGAGGCTGAGATAGGAAAATCACTTAAGCACACGAGATCAAGGCTACAGTGAGCCATGATCATGCCATGGCACTCCAGCCTGGGCAACAGAGTGAGACCCCATCCCCCACCAACCCCCCCCAAAAATAACCTACAGCTGGGAAGAAGGAAAAATCCAGTTTCATTTGCCTTCTCATTCAGCACAGGTGAAAAATGCCAAGTATACATAGCAAATGCCCAAAGGATAGAGATCATGAGCTTGGGAATCGATTACATTGTTAGAAATGCGAATAAAGATAGAAATGTCTGCTGTGCCATAAGACACACGGAGGTTTAATTACTGCAAGAAATGAAATGGCATCTTGACATTTTAGTCACAAGGAGGTCCCACAAGTTCCAGTCTACACCACTCATGAAGGAACCACGCACAACTGTGGGAAATGCCCTAGGTTGCTAGTGCCAGAGCACACAGGACTGTGGGCTGCATTCAAGTCCTTTCCAAGAGAGAACCTGATCACCAGGATCAGGACAGACATTTACAAACCTGGCCAGCTTACCTGTAAGTCACCCAACAGTGAAAACCAACACTGAGTCTTAAAAAACACAGACTCAAAGTGTCACTTGATCACAGTTCCTTTTTATGCCTATCAAGAGCCACAACAGTCTTTTACATTTCTCAAGGTTGGAAAAAGATCCTATTTCCCAGGTCAAATAAATGGAAAGCTCTATATTCCATGTCTCCCTCTTAAAGGCTCCTGAGCCTGAGAGATCCCCTGGCACATAATTAGACCACTCCTGGGCTGCTTTCAGGGACCCTCTTCCCCTCCCCGCCACACCAAAACATGAGGCTTCTGCTTTGACTGAGAGAGGACAAATTATTTCACTGAATTACTGTGGCTTTAGGGAGATAGCAGTTCTTGATCCTTTGTGCCCTTTACCCCAGATTGGAAAAATGACTCTACAGCTTTGACAGAATAATGGATAACTGGTTTAAACTGTAGATTTACTTAACCAGAATTACAAAAGGAAATCCAACAAGTTTATGTATTTTCATATTAAGACGACTAACTGTGCAATGTTTCATGGATCAAGTCTGGTCTGGAGGTTAGTTTATAAGACAGTTTTAAGTACAATGTAAGGCTGTTTCCCAGGCTAGTCTCAAACTCCTGGCCTCACGCAATCCTCCTGCATCAGCCCCACAAAGTGCTGAGGTTACAGGCTGAGCCACCACTCCCAGCCTCCATCACTCCTATTATGCCTCAGATAAATATTCTTGGATAATGTATCTCCTCCAACACATCAAATAAACCCATTTTTATATGGCACCTTTAGAAAATAAATATTAAATTGGTAGAAACATTTTTATTTTTTGAGATGGAGTCTTGCTCTGTTTCTCAGGCTAGAGTGCAGTGGTGTGAACTTGGCTCACTGCAACCTCCACCTCCCGGGTTCAAGCAATTCTCCTGCCTCAGCCTCCCAAGGAGCTGGGATTATAGGCGCATGCCACCGTGCCCATCTAATTTTTATATTTTTAGTAGAGAGAGGGTTTTGCCATGTTGGCCAGGCTGGTCTTGAAAACTCCTGACCTCAGATGATCTGCCTGCCTTGGCCTCCCAAAGTGCTGGGATTCAAGATGTGAGCCACCACGCCCAGCCGGTAGACACATTAATTTTTGAAGTCCTGACTATACTTTCACACTGGGGTCTTGTTCTGGGTGACTGGAAAAATAAATTCTCTCCATGTAAATTGGAGGTAGGGGTATGAAAGGGGATAGGCAAAGAAAAAAGGAGAAAACAGTACTCCTCAAGCATTAACTATGGAAAGCAAATTCTAATTGTACGGTGATTGTTTTTTCCAAAAGTGGAGGCATTCTCAACTAGGAGACAGATTTTGATCAATCTGAAGAAAAACATCATATGCTAGGGTGAGAGGAGCTCTGCCTTGGCGCCACGCCTGGCTCCATCTGTCTTTGCTATGGGCCCTGGGTTAGTTCCTCTAACTTCTCTGGATCCAAGAGGAAGGCTGAACTGGATGACTCTACTAGGTCCTTTCCTACTCTCAGCTGTCTACACAATTTGGTCAAGTAATAAAAAATGAATAAGTATTTTCTTGTTTCTTCAAACGTAGAGAAAAACTTATGTTGGAGTAGTTTGAGGTATTTCGCAGGATGGTGATGACAATGGTAAATCTTATACCAAATGACACCAATTATTATTTAAGCAGAAAAACATTAAAAGCCTATTTATGTGTCCTTTGTTCAAAATGTGTCCAACAGATTCAGTGCCACGCCCCAAACCATGAAGTGATTACATACCTAACTTGAAATATCCTAGTAGATCCCAATAAGAAGTTTTCATCTTCTTTGTTGACAGTTCTTGTCAAGGGAGTGATGAGACAGAAAAATCAAGCACTGGAGTCAGGAGGACCTCAGTTCAAATCCTGGCTGTACCAATGAGTGGTTGCGGGGTGGGGCTCTGGACAGATGATGCAGTCCTTGAGACTTACCATATTACCATGTGCACAGAAGAAATTCATAAGTACGTGTACGCAAAACTCAAGGCCCCAACTGATGAATTAAAAATTAAAACTAGGAAGGCAGCCACACCAAATAACTGTTGGTTTGAGCTAAGGGTTTCCTTTAAGTAAAGGAGCAACGGCATTCTTCTATCCAAATACTGCAAGTATTTTTCTAGTAAGTGAGCTTTATGCAGTCTGGCCAGCTAAACAGCATCATCTTTTAAAATCAAGGAACTGAGAGCAATTTTAAAAAGTCATCTTTGGCCAAGAAAAAATGATTCACTATTTTCATCTAAAAAGCTTTAATTTCTGAACTAGAAGAAAAATGCTGACATTTTCTTTCTCTCACCAAAAGAAAGCAAGCTTAAAATAATTGCTTAAACTAACCTCATTAATACTTCATGGAAATTCCACTCTAATTTACTTAAAAATTACTCTTTCAAGTTGTTGATAAACATCCTTTTCTTTATTCTTCAAGATTTATTTTACTTGGCCTTCCCACGCTGCTTTCACAGATTTTCTGCCTCACTCTTTCAAATCCACAGCAGTCCCTCTCTTTATATGCCCACCCTTCATTTCTTAAGCACGCACAAATTCTCCAAGCAGGGCCTGACAGCCTTCTTTGCATCAAGGCACACATGCAAATGATCCAGGAACCCAGGAGAATCCCGTCTGGACACATCCGCTGGAGGATCCTCCCCAAAGCTCTCTAACATCCCTCTTGGCAGACACAACCAACATGTGAAGAAAAGGACCAAGAAAAAAAACCTCCTGCGGCATCGGATGCAGCTAATTCTCCTCCTGGCATTCAGCCGTCAATCTGCTCTGCTCCAGCTCCTCTGACTTCACCTGCTCCTCTTCATCTTCCTGTGCCTGAGTCCAGGGCTCATCCTGTAGTGATGGTGGTGGTGGCTTCAGCCCTCGGAGCTTCCCTCGGTTCTCTCGTCAGGACAGCCAAGAGCACCAGTGTGGAGTCACCCTTCAGTTCAAATGCAGGTCAGTCCTTTCTTGTTTTATGACCTTTCTTTAGCCCTCACTTTCTTTTATAATTCTAAAATAATAATTGTTTGGTTTTGTTGTTGTTGTTGTTGTTTTTGGGACGGAGTCTCTCACTCTGTTGCCCAGGCTGAAGTGCAATGGAGCAATCTCAGCTTACTGCAACCTCCGCCTACCAGGTTCAAGCGATTTTCCTGCCTCAGCCTCCCAAGTAGTTGAGATTACAGGCACCCACCACCACGCCTGGGTAATTTTTGTATTTTCAGTAGAGACGGGGTTTTGCCATGTTGGTCAGGCTAGTCTTGAACTCCTGACCTCAGGTGATCTACCTGCCTCAGCCTCCCCAAGTGCTGGGATTACAGGCGTGAGCCACCACGCTAGGCCAATTCTAAAACAGTAATTGTTTTTTTAAAAAAATTAGGCTGGGCCAGGCATGGTGGCTCACACCTGTAATCCTGACACTTTGGGAGGCTGAGGCAGGAGGATCCCTTGAGCCCAGGAGTTTGAGACCAGCCTGGGCAATATAGGGAGACCCTGTCTCTATTAAAAAAAAAAAATAGGCCAGGTGGGTGGCTTATGCCTGTAATCCTAGCACTTTGGGAGGCCAAGGCAGGAAGACCGTTTGAGGCCAGGAGTTCTAGGATGCAGTGACTGATGATTGTGTCATACAGCCTGGGTGGCAGAGTGAGAATCTGTCTCTAAAACAAAAATAAATGATATGCAAGTAGGTAGCGCATGCATTCATAACAGGGGTGGTAATGTCCCAAAGGGGTGAAAAGTGTTTCTTGTGGTAGATGGTAAAAAAAAAAATCTTAAGACATTACAAAAACTCAGGGCCCTCCGAAGTTCAACCCTACCCAACAAAATCTTATTCCTTTGTACTAAATCTGGCAGGGAATAGGAGGTAACTACAGACAATGCCTAAAACAACTCTTGGAGAAAGTGATAATGAAAACAAGGTTAAGAAACACTAAGATACACTAAGACGTGCAAGTCTCTCCCCTAAATCACACTCCCTTCCCAAAGGGAAGGGCCTATCCTTCAGCCAATTATTCGTCCAGCCCACATGCACACATACCACGCATCACTATTAATTATATATGCAACAGCTCTGGACTAAGACTGCCTTTAGAAACACAACCCCAAAGGCCTATGCATCCTAACAGTGAAGGGAGACATTAGAGCAGATACAAGCCTACCAGCTGCTGGGAAACAGCCATGTCCTTCCCTGGCTCTGAGATTTGAGAAGCTTCCCCCTCAGAACGGGAGACACAGTAACAGGGGAGACCTAGCTTCAAAAAGGACCTCAACAGCTGACCCAAAAGCACAATTCCCGCACTGTTGAATGGTGCTTCTTGGTGTACGCAGGGAGCATTCAGCCCAAGTGCAATTTGGAAGAAAGATGGGGGCACACCTGCCATGAGGTAGAGTGGTGATATTCACGTATAAGAACTGTCTGATGCCCCCCCTTACACCCAGGACATTCCAGAATCTACTGAAGTACTGAAGAATGAAGACTGCTTGTCTTTCACATGTATTCCTTCTCACAATGCATTATCATCACAGAGCTGGTTCAAACCTGGAAGCAGACAATTCCAGGTTACTGTCCCTGGTGATTACAACAGTCTCCCTAATTTCAGCTGTGTCTGAACTCTCACTAGGCGCCCGTTTTGAGCCACCAGGACAATCCAGCATTACTCCAAACTCTCTAAGTAAACTCGTACTAAACATTAGCTTCTGTTTTTCAAGTGTTCCCTGTGTTCCTTAGATTCTACTTTCATCGTCTTTCTCCATTATTCCTTCTTTCCGTCCTTCATCTAAATGGATGGTTCATACCAGGCACAGTTCAAAGGCAACAACCTGCCCTGAAAGCTTACATTCTAGCAGAAAGAGATATTAAATAAGGTATGTTAAATAGTTCGCAAAAATACATATAAAATAGGGTGTTTAAAATAGAGACTAGAACAGTGGGGGCTACCACAATCCTAAAATAGGAACCAAATAGATTTCCATCTCAAGTATCAAGATTCTTCCTTTCCTTCCTTCTCACTGTCACTTGCCATTCTTGATATCTCATGCAAGGACAAGGAATACGCTTCAACATTTTCATCTGCCTTAAGTCTCTCCACAACGAATCCTATAAACATGTAGTGAAGATCACATGCTTTCAAGTCAAACTTCAGAACACTGTGTTGCCAGTTCCAGTGTGACCTCAGTAAGTAACTGAACCCAGGTCACCCCACTTCTTGTGGGTAGACTCCTTCCTTCCAGGGCCACGGTGAGGATGAAGCCTGTCCCATAGGAACGTCCAGGGCCCACTGCAATACCTGACACACAGCAGCATGCATGCCCTCCAATTTTATCAGCTTGAGTGCCCAGGTACAGAGCATTCAATTAACCAAACCCCACTGCAACTTGTTCCATCTATTGTTTGCAATCGCAAAGAAAGCCCCACCGCAGACAGGCTCACCTGGGGTGCCAGCCTTCACCACTGTCTACTCCCTTTACCACTCTTCCTGAGGCTGGTTCCTGCCTGTCTTTGCAAAAGCTCTTGTCGCTGCTTAGAATGTCTTTGCATCTGAAATTCTCATTCTTTTTCAGATTGTTGGTGACAAAAAGGATCGAGGAACTATATCAGGCATATATCTTATGGAGGGTAGGACTGAGAATTCTAGAGAAAATCACTTTACATTTGGGACAGTGATGTCAAGATAGAATGCATGCCTTTCTCAAAGTCACCACAGAATCCAAGACTCATTCCATGGCGTGAATGTGCTGAAGATTTTATGTGGAAGAACCAGACATCTGAAAGCTGTGGAAAATCATGCTCACCTCAGGTAAACAGGAATGAAGCCTAGGAGCATTTTAAAGCCAGGTCCTCCTCTCAGAGGTACAACTGGATCTTCAGATCAAGGTATCAGCATATGCACCAACCAGCACGATTTTTTCCCCTCCAATGTGTATAGTCAGGTAAATACAAAGACGTTCTATCTCATAATATACAAAACTGTATCTCACAATATACAAATATTGTGAGACTGGCAAGAAATTAAAGCTTTAAAAATAACTAGGATGGCTGCAATGGCTCACACCAGCAATTTGGGAGGCCAACACTGGAGGATCACTTGAGCCCGGGAGTTTGAGACCAGCCTGGGCAACACAGTGAGACCATGTCTAGAAAAACTGCAAAAATTAGCTGGGCACAATGGCACACACCTGTGGTCCCAGCAACTTGGGAGGTTGACAGGTGGGAGGATCACTTGAGCCTTGGTGGTCAAGGCTGCAGTGAGCTGAGATCGGGCCACTATACTCCAGCCTGGGCAACAGAGGGAGACCCTGTCTCAAAATAATAAAGTAAAATAAATAATTAAAAAGGACCTAGTCCAGTGCCTAAAGCAGAGTACAACAGTAGAAAGATGCAGAGCAAACAAAATGTCTATTTTGTCTTCTGTCTAGAAAATAACCGTCAGACTGCCAAGCTTAGAACACACATAGTTTAAAGTAGATTTTTCAAAGTCTGAATCTAAACAAGGAGGGAACAAGTATAGACACTGGATTCCCAGAAGATCTAGACTCAGAAATAACAACAAAGTGTGTATCAAGCAGCTCACTGTGAGAGAAGCCTTGGCAAACAGTAATAACAAGAACCTAGAGAGAGGCCTGCTCCCATCCCATCCCCACCCAGAGAGCAAGGTTCTATCACTGGCTGAAGAGCCTGGCAGGCACCCTCCTAGAGTGGACTCCTGGGGAGAGTGTGTGCAAGCACCTGGGGGGGCGGGGGGGAAGGGCAGCCATCACCAATGCTGCATGGGCACACAAGGCATGTCCAAGAACACCTGCCCATATCCCCTCCTTGAGGGAAGGACAGGCTCTTGTCCATCTTTGTACCCCTCATGCCCATGCCTGATACATAGTGTGTACTCAATTCATGATTTTTCACCCATTGATAAGATTACCAGCATAGGGAAATGCCTCAGATTTAAAGATCTATCTTGTTTCAGAAAGGCATCTGATTGTGAATGCCACTGCCTTTTATGGGCGTCACATCCCCTTGATCTGCCAACCTGGTAATCTTAGATGGCCCACTAGGGATATAATTGAGTTACTTTCTGATAAAAGTTCCTTATGTCTAAGGCACTCTTGAAGTCCAGTTTAGTAACCCTAGAAGTAGGGTACAGTCAGAAGGAACACGATGCCCACCGTGCTCATTACGTCATGGCAGAAGAAACTCATGGTGGTGTGTACCTCAATGTTTGGATTTAGATGTGTTCTCTTCTGTTTTGGTCATTAATGATTTAGAAACTATTGAGCATATTTATTAAGGAAATTGGGAATCAGAAGGATCTTTCTTATATTAATACACAGTTTATTCAAAATATTTGTAAAATACTGTCCCAAAGTTCTATCATTAGTAATGCCTACTCAGTGAGTTGAGTAAGTTAAAAACCCAACACTATCTTGGTCTACACAGTTATGTAATTCTTTATAAAACAGTATTGCTTATTTGTTGAAATCAAAACAGCCCCATGAGGTTACCAAGGAAAGCATTATTTACAAGAAATGGGAGCACATGGAGTTCATGTGAGCCAGAAAACCTCCCACAGTGATCATCTCCATACTTTATAGACAGGAAAAGTCAATTCGACAAAGCAAGGATTAGAATCCTTCTTCTACATGGAGTTATCTTGTCTACCTCACCAAGTGATTCTGTTGATTAAAACAAAAGGAGCTAAAGCTCTGTAATCAAAGGAAGTCAGTTAACAATCCCAGTGTACTCTGGTAGGTTAAGCCAAATCTGTGGCAATATGATCAATTCTGAGTGTTGCATTCTGAAAGGGAACACTGATAAGCTGACATCAGTTTCTAGAAGGAGTAAACTAGGTGGTAAAAGGATTAGAAAAACCATATACATCCTATTATGAGAAATTGGCTAACGAGGAGTGGCTACATATGACCTGGAAGTTTAGGAGGCGAGTTAGCGCCTATCTAAATATTTAAATGGAAGTCACATAGAAGAGGGAGGTGATTTATACTGAGTGACACCAGAGGACAGACCAGGCACACATATGTAGAAATTCCCAAGAGATGAACTAGAAGCAAACAGGCATGGAAAAATACCATGTTTTGAGTGCCAATAAAGCACAGGCAAGAAGAGATGACCTCCAAGACAGCTTGCTGGAGAACATTCTCTCACTGGGAAGGAGGCCAGGCAGGTCTTGAATTTTGGAGATCTGTAGAGATTTTGCTGAAAGGGGATCTTAGCTGAAGCCCCACAGGTAAAAGAGATGAAACCAGAGATGTTCTTCAAGTTTTTGTTTTCTTTGTCTCACCACTAGAGTATTTAAGAGCCTAACAAACTCTTTCCTGCATTTGTAGGTATCAGCTCTTTGCCACTCTCCAGATTGTCAAGCACTGTCTCTTCAACAGGACCTCTAGGTACCTCCAAAATAACCCTTGAGTCAGGAGCATGGTAACACTGAAGAGCTGTCATTTATCTTTCCATAACGACAAGGCACGTGACACATTTGCAACTTTTCTGTAGTTTCAGAATGCACACTCCCTCCTCAACTCTTCAGCAAGCCTACTTCACAGGACGAGCCTCACCGTCTACTGTGACTTAAGGCAGACATGAAATCTGCCTCAACGTCACTGTCCCAGACATCCACTGTCCTGTTCTGAGAAAGAACTGGTCTCAACCAACCTGGGGAACCCTCATCTCACAGATCACTGACCACACTCATCCCCACACTCCCATCTGCCAACCCCAAAACTGAGTCAAACACCACGCAGCTCCTTTACTGAGGGCTATTGATGGGACAAGGCATGAAAGTGAGCCAAGGAGAAATGGGTTCTCAGCCCTTTAGGTCAGCCTTGGTAAATCTGGAACTCCTCTTGGGAGTCTAGATCCAGGTCTAGATCTCAGATTGCAAATGCTTTTTTGCTTACTACAATGGAGTCTGTCCCATTTGAGAAAGGCGGCTTTACACAACCAGCTACGAACAGAGTGGACACATCTCATTTTAAACATGGGATAGATGCTGATGGAATCTTACAGTTACGTTAACTGTGCAAAAGAGCACCACTTTTTCCCCAATGAAAATTAGAAAATATGACACTTCCATTAAAAAGTAGGATAGAATTTCCTATTTCTCTCTCTTTTTTTTTTTTTTTTTTTTTTGAGATAGTCTTGCTCTGTCACTCAGGCTGGAGTGCAGTGGGCATGATAATAGCTCACTGAAGCCTCAACCTTCCAGGCTCAAGGGATCCTTCCACCTCAGCCTCCCGAGTAGTTAGGACTACCGGCATGTGCCACCACAGCTGTCTTTTTGAAAATGTTTTGTAGAGATGAGGTCTCCCTACGTTTCCCAGGCTGGTCCCATTTCCTCCTTTTAAAAGTATTCACACTGTACCTTATGAAATAGCATACGAAGATATATTATACTTTTTGAGACCCTAAGTAAAAAGTCATTAAGTTCATTTTGCTTTTAATGCGGATGTGTGGAAAAATGATGAAATCAGAGGTAAGGCTCAAACACTTGCATGTCACCAAGTCCTACACAAATGCCCCCAAAGATGGGTTAGATGCAAACTGAAGTCCAAGCTTCTTATACACCAAGACAAAGAGGGACATAATCAACTACGAGATTCAGAGTTCCTCCAAAACAAAGTCAGCCTAAACGTGGTTTCCCCTTTCCAGTCCTGAAGTCTGCAAGGATCTTGTGATGAGATCACAGGGGACCCTACACAGTAAAGGCAAACTCCATATTTTACATAATTGTAATGTGATCTGAGAGCATGGATGAGGGAGAAAAATAAGTTCCTCTGGAAGCATTACACATTCCATCAGAGTGCTATGCCCCAACACAAAGGTCTCTTGAAGATTATATGGTAAAGGCTTGCTACATACAACCAGGCTTAAACAAAATAAACCCACTTCTCATCCCTTCCAGATCAAGGGCCAATGGAAAGAGGAGTGAGGCAGTGGCCAGGCTCCAAAGGCACAGCCCAATCAGCAGTGCGCTCACAGGCAGGGCTTAGCCTGGGCCATCTCTTCCTATGCCTGCTCCCTTTCCCCATCGGACATCAGTAGCTCCAGGATAATAAGGTCAGGAGCAAAGTGACACCCTTATTTCATATGAAAAGAGGACTTCTGCACATCAGTGCTGCGTTTTCATGGTCCTCTTCCCTTTCCTTTCTCAGCTGGGCCCCTTCTCTTCCCGCTGACCTTCCTGCCCTTCTGCTTTGCTCCCACCCACTATCTGTTTTTGAGCTGTTGCCTTTACTTGGTCCATCAATGGACATAGGCTACCCCGTCTTCCCTGAACTGGCAAATCTTTGATTGAACCTGCTGCCAGCCTCATACACTGTCCTGTTTCTCATTTATTTCAGGCCAAGCCTCTCCATTTCCCCACTTAGTACTCTCTCCTAACCCCTGGAAATTTGCTCTACTGATGATCTCTCAAAAGATCACCAGTGCAGCCTGGGCAACACAGTAAAACTCCATCTCTACAAAAAATACAAAAAATTAGCCAGGCATGGTGGTGTGTGCCTGTAGTCTCAGCTGCTCAGGAAGCTGAGGCAGGAGGATTGCTTGAGCCCAGGAGGTCAAGGCTGCGATGAGTCAAGATCGAGCCATTGCACTCCAGCCTTGGGGGAAAGAGTGGAGGGGGAGTGCAGACAGGGAGCAACAGCGCAAGATCCTGTCTCAAAAAAAAAGGTAACCAGTAACTTCTCAGTAGCCAAATCCAGTGGCCTGCTTCCAGTGATCCTCTGGGACTCTATGTAGCACCTAGCATTTTCCAGGAGGCCCCTCTAATCTCTCCTCCTCCAGCTTCTTGCTAAAGGACTTTATCCTGGGGCTTCTTACTCTGGTCTGCTCTCTCCAGCATCAGTACCCTCTCATCTTGAAACATGTCAATTCTCCCTGAGCTCTGGCTTCAGATTAAAATGGTTAGGAGCATGGGCTCTGGAAACTGAATGCTTGGCTTAGAAGCCCATTTCCACCATGCACCAAGTTTGTTCTTTGGTTTTCTTCCCTGCCAACCAGAGATCATTAACAGCACTTACATCAGAAGATTACTGGGAAGAATCAATGGGTTAATTCACGTAAGTTGTGAGAACTCAATAAATGTCAACGCTTAGCCTTCCATCTATGCTTTGCTGGCCATTCCAGTCAAGATACTGGAAAGACTGCCTCCTTTGAATTCAACGTATCATTAAAAACCAATTACTTGACATGATTTGATAGCCATTTTGATAAGATATCATCTTAATGCTACCTAAAGCTTCCTGTTTAAAAAACTACTATATTATCAAATAATTTGTGAAAGAGATGCCCTCATCCCATCCCACTACCAATTCCCACCTGAGTCTGCTAGGGATGAGAGATGGAGTAGGGATTACAGTTGTCAGTGACTCATGACTTGGTAATAAAGAAACTAAAGCAAGTTACTTTTTTCTTTTTTTAACATCAAAAGATCCTCCTCCTCTTTCATACCATTGGTAGGAAATAATTTTTTTTGAAGAGCAATTTGGCAATACCTAAACACATTTAAATGTTAGGTCAAAAGTTACACATTTTTCTACACAACTACTTTTTTTTTTTTTTTTTTGAGACGGAGTCTTGTACAGTGGCCCAATCTCAGCTCACTGCAACCTCCGCCTCCCGGGTTCATGCTATTCTCCTGTCTCAGCCTCTCAAGTAGCTGGGACTACAGCCACGTGCCACGCCCGGCTAATTTTTTGTATTTTCAGTAGAGATGGGGTTTTACCATGTTAGCCAGGATGGCCTGATCTTCTGACCTTGTGATCCGCCGGCCTCAGCCTCCCAAAGTGCTGAGATTACAGGTGTGAGCCACTGTGCCAGCCCCATGCAAGTACTTTTAAAGCAAATATCCACCAGTAGGTAGATGAACTTTTTTTTAAAGACAGTCTTTTTTTTTTAGACAGTATTCACTGCTTCAGTAGGGAAGCAGTGAATAATCAGTGGAAATCCATCAGTTTTGAAAATGGCTGAACAATTTTCCAAGCAGTATAAGCAGTTAGGGTAGGGGTAGGGGATAGAGGATACTTTCACTTATTTACTTTTCTATTTTGGAACTGTTTGTATAAAGAGAAGTGGTTCTCATAAGCAAGGAAGATGGCACCCTGAGGTAGATGTACTGTCTTCAGGCAGAGATGACCTGTCCAAAGGTTGTGGGCTCAGCAGAGATTTGGACCCAGATCTGGCACAAGTCTAAGTCTTTTCCATCACTGGATGCTCCCCCATCCCTACCCCACAATCAAGCTGAGAGACAGGAACTCTCCGTACTATTAGTCTTAGCACAGGCAATTATGCTATCCACCTGAAGATGCTTAGACGCTGGCTTAACATAAAGTCCTTTTAACTCATGGAGACGTGACAATATATCCAAATGTACCCACCACCAATATCATCTTATCAGACTAATGCACATGAATATATTGCCCAGTTGCAGAGAGGACTAATTGGGCCAGACGCAGTGGCTCAAGCCTGTAATCCCAGGACTTTGGGAGGCCGTGGCAGGCAAACTACCTGAGGTCAGGAGTTCGAGACCAGCCTGGCCAACACAGTGAAACCCTGTCTGTATTAAAAATACAAAAAATTAGCCAGGCATGGTGGTACAGGCCTGTAGTCCCAGCTATTCAGGAGGCTGAAGCAGGAGAATCGCTTGAACCCAGGAGGTAGAGGTTGCAGTGGGCCGAGATCACACCACTACTCCAGTCCAGGTGACAGAACAAGACTATTTAAAAAAATATATAAAAGTTCGTAAGATACTTGGCAGAGATGTTTCAGACTAAAAACACTTTAACTTTCCCACTGGCCCATATAAAAACTAATCTCCTGCCGCATGTATGTTTTTGAAGGTGATTTAAGACCGACTGCAGGACAGGGTGTCACTAAAGAAGAAAAAGCAGCAGGGGAAAGCCCAGAGAGGAAGAAAACTTGAAATGAAAATCTGGCTGGCAAAGAATGTGTCTGTGTATGTGAGCTGGGAGAGGTGGGGATGGGGTTTTTTAAAAATACAACATCCAAGTCTTTGAAGAAAGATAAGGAAAAGCCAGAAACAAATGCATCCCACTATTCAGGGTAGAGAATGGGACCATTCAGGGGAAGCCATAGGTGGACTCTGGAGAGCAGCCCTAGGGTTCCAGCTCAGCCGCTAAGGACCAAGGACCGCAGCAAGCTCACAATATCATGCCTAGTGTAGGTATAATTTCTATACTCGATTAGAAGCATAATATGATTGCTGTTGCTATTTTTGCATTCAAAGTAGAATCACGTTTGAATTAACCAACAGCATGACAGAGACTTGCTACACATGGTATTGATTGTTTTCTCTCCTATCTCCTCCCACAAGAAACAAAAGGAGACAGAGAAACATGCACTAATGAAACACAAGCTATGCATTCGTAGAGCCCGGTAACACTAAGGGTAAGAAGTTCTAGATAATGGAGAAAGATCAGTGTCCAAATATTTAGGAGTGGAGAGGAGAAGAAGCAATGCTGAAGCCACAGCCCGCCTAGTGCAGCCACTCCACAGCCACAGTTCCCTGGAAAATGCCCCAGAATTGGGGAAATAGCCATAAATGCTTAGGTTACACTCACCCAGAAGAGTGCTTCCAAGCACAAAAGGTCTCCTCTTTTTTCTGCATTCAGGCCTCCAATTCCCTGACCTTCCCACGGCAGACACAGCACCCAACAGTCACACCTACACCCTGAAGTTTCCTGTCCCTTCCTACCTTGTGGGGAAAAACTAGGAATTAGTCTTCTCTACTCAAGGACTTGCTTCACACAGATCTCAGTAGAGCCTGCATATGAACACATAAACTGAAAGCCTCCAGATTCAAGCAAGCCAGGTTCAAACATTTGAAGGTAAATATGTTAAACAGCCAGCTGTGGAGGAATAAAAGCCCTATCTGAAACCAAGAAAGGAAAGATATTTAAAATGAATCAACCTCTGAGGCAGAAAAAGCAGAATACAACCATGCCCAGTAAGCAAGACCTCTAGCTCTGCAGAGAAGTCCTCAGCCCCCAGGGCAATGTGACAAAATGCTGCAGATCTACAGACCTGGTGCTTTCACTATGGAAATGCCACAGGGGCTGCCTGGTGGTAGAGTCCCGGATAAGGACTCCAGGCAGATCACATTCCTGACACAGAAATGAAACACAGCAGTACTGCTTGGTGTCATGGTCCCCTATCCACCAGAAGTCTCAGCCAGATACAAACAGATTCGTGACTGAATATTAAAGTTCTAGAGATAGTATCAACATCTAGAAGATAAAAGCAGCTCAGAACATAAGACTGAGCCTAATTAGCAGAGAAACAGTCAGCAAAATGAAACCATGGCTAAAATTTATTTAATGTAGACTTTTGATTCCAGGCATTATTCTAAACACTTCACATGGATTATCGATCTTATTTCTCCCAACAATCCTATAAAGATGAGTATTATGATATCCTTATTTTACAGACACAACAGGTAGGTTAAGTCACTTGTCAAAGTTCACAGTAAGATGCAGAACCAGGAACCCAACCCAGTTCCCACAGTCCATGTTCTTAACCACTAAGACTACTTTCCCTCTGCTGAGAACCTTGGATGACAGGTATAGGGACATCTTCAAGTTCAAAAAGGTTCACATGACCATAGGTTTTTGTAAAACTTGGGTTGGGCACGGTGGCTCACGCCTGTAATCCCAGCACTTTGGGAGGCCGAGGCAGGAGGATCACCTGCCTCGGTCAAGAGATGGAGACCATCCTCGCCAACATGGTGAAACCCTGTGTCTACTAAAAATACAAAACTTAGCTGGGCATGCATGGTGGAGTGTGCCTGTAGCCCCATCTACTCAGGAGAACCCAGGAGGCAGAGGTTGCAGTGAGCCGAAACCGCACCACGGCACTCCAGCCTGGCGACAGAGAATCATTCTCCCAAAAAAAAAAAAAAAAAAAAAAACCTAAAATATATTTTTATATTTTTTGTAATGAGGACTCCAAAACTGTATTAACTTCGTCCCTATAAACAACCTGGATCTACTTATGAGCTCCAAGAATCCTTAACAAAAATCTCAGGGTAGAAGTACATATGAATGACAGTTAAGAGCCCATTTGTGGCTATAAAATAAGTTCAAAGTTAAGGAGAGCCAATGCACATGGTATATGCTATAGGAGGGTAATGCCTAGAATTAAATGGAACTTGCCAACAAATTCTAAGGACAACCTTCCTCCAACCACCAGCTAGTTATACTGAGAAAGAAAATGCAGGGGTGGGCACAGTTGCTCACACTTGTAATCCCAGCACTCTGGGAGGCCAAGGCAGGTGTATCCCTTGAGGTCAGGAGTTCGAGACCAGCCTGGCCAACATGGTGAAACCCCAACTCGAATACAAAAACTAGTCAGATGTGGTAGAGGATGCCTGTAATTCCAGCTACTCAGGAGGCTAAGCCAAAAGAATCGCTTGAACCTGGGAGGCAGAGGTTGCAGTGAGCATAGATGGCACCACTGCGCTCCAGCCTGGGCAACACAGGGAGACTCCATCTCAAAAAAAAAAAAAAATGCGGGAGCGGGGAGAGAGAGAAGAAAATGCATGTCCTCACTCCCCTGAATACAATGGTAATGACAGGTGAAAAAACAAAACTATCCAACTGTGCTTCCTTTTTTTTATGCTGCAGGTCAGATTCGTCGTGGCTCAGGATACACTGTTAAAGAGGGGAAGGAGGCAGGAAACACTCACTAACCCTAACGTCCCAACCTGGAAGGGAAACAGGCATAGGGAAGAAAAGCCTATACCTCTGTTGATGGTAGTATTGGCAATGCCATCATTGTCAAGATTGTTTCTGAAATTCTATAAAAGAGTGGCTAGAGATGGAACAACTTCCACAAATACTAGACTATAAAAAGCTGGACAGTGAGCTTGATAATAATCCTCGTTAAAACTCCCGAGTAGGCCGGGCACGGTGGCTCACGCCTGTAATCCCAGCACTTTGGGAGGCTGAGGTGGATGGATCATGAAGTTAGGAGTTCAAGACTACACTAGCCAACATGTTGAAACCCCATCTCTAAAAAACAAACAAACAAAAAAACTCCTAAGAAGAAGCACAGTACCTCCTGTAACTTCAGCAAAGTCTATCTTCTTTATCTGCTTTGGTTGAGACAGGAAAACAAAAACTAAAGCAAACCAACAGCAATGGCCGGTTGCTACCAGGAGCAAAGTCACGGCCTGGATGAATGGCCCCTTCTCCAGCCGTATTCAGGAAAATGCAGGCACTGGACAAACCCTTGCAGAGGACACCTCTACCATTCCCAATTTAGGAGTCTAAGAAAGAGCCCAGTCAAAACATCTATCTTCAGAGATAATCCCAAAATAAGCAGCAAAGACAAAAATTTTCAGTGTGATAGTAACTATTAAACTACTTAAGAAAAACAAGGCTAGGAATGGTGGCTCACACCTGGAATCCCAGTGCTTTAGCAGGCTAAGGCAGTAGGAACGCTTGAGCCCAGGAGTTCAAGACTAACCTGGGCAACATAGTGAGATAAAAAAAAAAAAGAGTATTTTTTTAGAATATTTTCTTTTTACCCACATCCTTCAAAATCATCACACTTGCACTACAGAATTATCTTATATAGACTACAGAGGTAATTTTTAACTTCCTATGTCTAGAGATAACAAAATCTATTCCTCATGATAAATTCATTAAGTCAACAGATATTCAAATATTTATTGAGCATATGCTATGTGCCAAACTATATCTGAACACACCCATGAATAAGATAGAGAGGTTTATCTCTGGTGGGAAGAGACAGACAATAAGCAAACAAAAAAAGATTTTAATTAAAAACCAATTTCTGAACATTCAAGTTTTAAAAGGAAAAAGCTAAGCCCACTAACATATTTTCACCAAGATTCTGCCGCTCTAGCAAGACAAGGCAGACCATCTTCGGGTATAATTTATAGATGGGTCACCCTGAGTTACTCTGACTCAGAGCAGCTGTGCATCTAAAGCGCACCCAGCAAACAGGATGGGAGGACTTCGTGGACACTTGTCCTATCTGATTAATACTATATGATTGTTTAACTTACTCTTCAACAACCAAAGATTTTGGTAATAAGTCTTCCAAGATGGTTTTCAGGTGTTGAGAAATACCATTTTGTAGCCAAGAAGATCCTGTGGGAAGCCACTACGCTCAAATCAGACATTCCAGGGGAGCAGAAGACTGGAAGAGTGTGCATTCTGACCCCATGCTTAATATTTCAGTTACCTCCTCCCAACCAAACACACCGAGGTAAGATTATTTCTGCTTCCCCCTTTCCACTCATCTATTTATTTCTTCCACTTTCCCTGAGACCTGTAAGAAAGGTTCCTGTGGCATTTGCTCCAAGCCTGATGAAGACATGCTTCATTGTGACCTCAACTTGACAGGAAACTACCCCAACTTCAACATTTTGCCAGGAAATGCTGTGCTTCCCTTGAGGACCTGTTAAATTTTTTCATCGTTTATGAGGCACAGAGCTGTTTCACTTTTCATTTTAGTTCCCAAGATGCATTCAAGGGCCTGGCTCAACCTATAGAATATCTGTAGGGCCAATTAGTTTATGAGTGTTTCCATTCTCCACCAAACCATCCATACCAGTGTCTGCATGTTCCCTGGCCCTTCTGCTCTCTGATGGTTTTTGTAAACTGCAAGTTATTGATCATTTGGTGTCATTTTTTTGTTATTAAAGAAACTTTGTTCATATTCCAGGCTGAAAGTTTGGAACTCTTAGGCTTCTTTTTAAAGCTGTTTTCACACATCTTCTTGCCTATTAAAAAAAAAGTAAGTTTGTATGTTCTGACATATATTATCATCTTTATTTATTTGTTTATTTATTTGAGACGGAATCTCACTCTGTCGCCCAGGCTGAGCTGTAGTGGCGCAATCTCAGCTCACTGCAACCTCCACCTCCCGGGTTCAAGAGATTCTCCTGCCTCAGCCTCCTGAGTAGCTGGGACTACAGGTGCATGCCATCACAGACGGCTAATTTTTGTATTTTTAGTAGAGACAGCTTTCACCATGTTGACCAGGCTGGTCTCAAACTCCTGACCTCAGATGATCTGCCCACCTCTGCCTCCCAAAGTGCTGGGATTACAGGCGTGAGCCACTGCACCTGGCCATGAATCATCATCTTACCAATCAAGTGTCTTAGAAGATTTTTCCCTGAAATTTTACTGATTAAAGTATTTAAAATCAGAGACCCCCTCAATTCATTGATGAACTGTTTTTACAGCTAGAATATTATATAACAAGACAAAATGCTATTAACACAAACCAAATACTTAAAAGACACAGGGACATACAAATCTAAGATATATAATACCAACAACTAATTTTCTGTTACTAAGAGCTAATAGCTACGATACAGTCACTAAGTACTGCCTGTAAGCCAGACACATCTCCCCAACATGGTGTTTGGGGGTGGCAACTATTGTTTTCCCCTATTCTACAGATTAGAAAGGAGAGAGAAGTCAAGTAGCTTGCCTAGCATCACAGAAGGCAGAAGCGGCAGAACGGGGACTAGAACTCACAAATGCTAGACCCCCAGGTCCACTCCACACTGTCTCCCCAGGATGTTTCTATACTTCTTTGTTAAATGAGATTGGGGGTGGATGGGGGTAATCTGGCACTCAAGCAATGTATCATTCATGCAATAAAGAAAAAGCAGGAAGGAATCAAAATGTGTCAAACCACGCAATGTCACTTTTGCATATACTCCACCCTTCACCCGGGAGTCCTGAGGCCTCAGTAATGGCTATTTGATTCCCAGGCCCAGAACAGATCAGAAACAGTATCACATAAATAATCACAATGTCAAGAAGTGAAAGGTGGGTAGCAAAAATAGGGGGAAGGGCTGGGCACCCTGGCTCATGCCTGTAATCCCAGCATTTTGGGAGGCCGAAGCAGGGGGAATCACCTGAGGTCAGGAGTTGGAGACCAGCCTGGCCAACATGGCAAAACCACAGGGTTTCTACTAAAACATACAAAAATTAGCCAGGCATGGTGGCAGACGCCTGTAATCCCAGCTACTTGGGAAGCTGAGGCAGGAGAATCGCTTGAACCCGGGAGGTGGAGGATGCAGTGAGCTGAGATCTTGCTACTACACTCCAGCCCAGGCGACAGACCAAGACTCCATTTCCAAAAAAAAAGAGGAAGGTGACGGTAGAGCTTGTGTAGAACATCCCCAAGTACTTCCCTCAACACTTTTAGAGTTAAAATTCTTAGAACAGTCCAACTTCTGTGACCTTGAGCAAATCTTTCTGAGCTTCAGTGTACTGATCTGTAAATGATGTTGGATAATCCCAGCAATCCTCCTCACCTTACAGGACTGCTCTGCTGTTAAGATCAAAAGACTTCCTATGAAAGAATACTGTCTGAAAGGACCACAAAAATGAAAAGGGGTATTAAAAAATGGGTTCGGTGCTTAAAGGGATAAACCCACAGCCTTCACAACTAACTTTCCAAAGGTTCTGAAAAGTGAGGTTTTACTGTTTTTAAACATTTATAATAATTACTATAGTGATCTAGCCTGTGTACGCATTTCCTTGGGTCTGCTCAGTAGTAAGCAGGAAAAGGGCAGAAGCTGCTACATTCGTCAGCAAAAAGCAAATTTGCATGGATATTATTAACATCCAAGAAAAGTAAGTCACCTGAAGGACTGCCAATTTTATCAGTACCTCAATTACAATGCAAAAGGTAGTAGAGAGGCCCAACTGCTGCCGGCCAAGAATCACTGGGGGGAATTACAATTAATGTGCACAACTAGGCCAAAGAAGCATGTCCAACATTTTAGACATGCGGATTCCTCTGAAAAGCTTCCTAGAGTTCGGTTTGTAAACCCTAGAAGGAAGGGAACATTAACTTGTTACAAACTTTTCAGTTGGTGAGGTTTGCACTCAATCATACACAAACCGCTTACCTTTCTGCACTCTAAAAAAACTGTTTAGCAAACTGTTGTCTACTGTGGGCAACACGTTTGAAAAGGTAAAGGACCTAAACGTTTCCATTGTAGATACACAGACTAAAATCATCTCTTTGCTTCAAAGACTAGGTATGATGCGCAGACTAACAGCGGGAGACAGGAGCCACAACTCTCCCTTGGGGTTTGACAACGGTGCGCTTCATTACCTCTACATAATTCGCGTCACACCGCCTACACCCGCAGCCCCAAGATGTTAAAGCCCTGACAATGCCAGTGCCTTCTACCAGCGGTCGGACGGTGCGGTGGCAATCCTGACATACTTGGGCTCCCGGGAGGTTAATGGGAATTAAACCACAGCAGCCCTCCTTTGTGGCGCTTTGGCCAGAACAGCAGAAGAGAGACAATGAGCGTTCTGTGCGCAGTTCCGCGCCGATTGGCTGGTCTCTCCCCCAAGAAACCCCTGATGTCATGGGCTTGGAATGCAGAGAGGGAGGAAGGAAGGAGAGGATTTGGGGAGGGGGACGCCTCTCATCTCTTTCCCAGGCCAAAAGTCCCAAAGATAAACCTAACGCATTCTTGGGCTCAGTGGCAAAGCTGAGCGTCACCAAATCCCAACAGCTCCAAACTATAAGCCGCCTCAGCAAACAAGCCCCCAACAAAAGCAACCCACAAAAATACTCCTTGATGCCGTGAAAGTCTAACGTACTACAAACTTCTCAGTGTTTTATAAAAAGCAGGTATCACTCCCACAGCGGCGCGCTCAGGCTTTGTCTCCATTTTTCGCAAAAGCAGCAGCAGCAGCGGCAGCAATCTGCCTCTGAATGCTTCCCAGGCACTGAGATCGAAGACTGCGATGGGTCCCGGACCGGCTCCCGTTCTTCGTGAGGCCCTGGGGTCGGCAGGACACTAGGCGGGATCTCTCCCCGGGGAGAGGCGCGAGGTCCCCCAGCAGCCGGGGCCCGGGCAGATGGCGAGGGCTGCAGCAGCGGCTCGCCGGGTCCCTAGCCGCGCGGACGGGCCCCGCCTAAAGGCGAGTGGCCACGCAGGAGCGCCCCCTTCCCGGAGGGCGCGTCCTGCAGCCAGAAAACAGCCCCAGAGACCCCCGCAGCCGGAAAGGCCGGCGCCACGGGACTCCGGGCGCCCGGGAACCCACCGCCCGCCAATAGTGCCGTCCCATGGCGCCGGAACAAAGCCAGGCGGGTGCCCGGGAGCCGGCGCCGCGAGCCCGGGGACCTGACGCGAGCGGGACAGGCAGCTATGCTCCCGCAGCCTCGACGTCCCCTCTCGGGAAAACTGTGAGCCACAGCGCGAGGGGTCAACGAGGCACGGCCCCGCGCAAGGCCAGTCCGAGGGTCCCCCGGGCGCGCCTCGCACCCCTCGTCCCGGGGGTCCCGCGCCCGCCTGGGCCGGGCGTACCTTGTTCTTGACCTCGGCCGAGAGCCCGTAGGAAGGGCCCTTGTTGAAGTGGGTCATGGTGGTTCGGGCGGCGGGAAGAGGCTGCGCTGGGGTCCCGGGTCTCTCGCACTTCGCTTCCTCGCTCCAGGCCCCGAGAAGTGGCCGCCGCGGGGGATGCTCCGAGCTCGCTCCTCTGGGCGGCGCAGGAGACGGTCGCGGCCGCGGGGCGCGGGCGGTGCCTGGGCGACTGGGTCCGACTGAGTGCCGCAGAGCTTCGGGGTCCGCTCCGAAGCGCCTGGCTCCACGCTCGCCACCCGCCTCGCTCCCCGCCTGCACCGCGGGTCCCCACTGGCCGCCCCCGCCTCCGCCTGAGCCTTCGGGGATTGGCCGCCGGGCCCGACCAATGGAGGGCCGCCTCCTCCCGCCTCTGCGCCGAGGGGCGGTGCGGCCAATCGAAGGGCCGCTGGCCCCGCGCTCCTTCCCGCTCCCTCCCCGCGCGGTCCCCGGCCCCCGCCCCAGCTCTCACGCCACCCGGGCCGGCGGAGAGGCGGCCCCGCCCCCAAGCTAGGGAGGGCGCCTGAGGGCTTCCCAGCCACAGGCGGTTCCCATCCACCTCCAGGCATCCTCCGCGGCGGGCCGGGCCGGCGGAGGGGAGCGGAAACCCACCGGGGGGCTGGCCTGCAGCTGACCCGCCGCCTCCGTCTGCCTTGTCCCGGGCTCCAGGCCTAATAGCGCGCCCAGATGCCGGGCAGGACCCCTCCGCCCGCTGCTGGAACACCAACAGCAGCCTCGGAGCCTCTGGGCCGGAGGAATGGGGCCTCCACTGACACCTGCCTGCTTCTTCTCTCACCTCGCAGCCTTCCACGCCTGTTGGATCTGACCTCTGCCCCGCCGCCGCCACGGGGCAATTTAAGGCTTTTCACCTGGTTCGAGCTCACTCTGTCTAAACCTCTAAATGCGGTGCAGAAAAAAAAAAAATGAGGAATGGGCCATGGCAAAATCTGGGCATTTCAAGTCCTTTTCCGGATTCTCATCAACCCCTCTATACAGGCATCTTTATCCGGAATTCAGCTAGTCCCAAACCCCACGTGGCTGTTGCTCCACTTGTGTCTTTGAATCCAGCGGCCTCTTTGAATCAGGAATCCTTTGTATAAAGAGAAGTGTCCTTTAGGCCAGAAGCAGCCTCCATTTTTTTCGCAGTCTTATTTCCTACCCAACACTTTCTTCTGATTTTAAAGCCATTTGATAGAGAAGGGACAGGAAACAACCTTCGTCCCCCACGTGCGTGCCTGGTAGACTAGATATCTTCCAAACATTATCTCATTTACACCCCTGAAATTACTACTAGTAGATTTCACGTCCATTGAGAGGGGAGAAAGCTGAAACTCAGCGACCTAAGAACCCTGGCTGAGGTCTGCCTCCTCTGAAGCTTCATCTCTTGCCACCACTTTCTGGTCCACACCTAGGACGGGTTTCAATCCCTGAGATCTTAGGATGAGAGCTCTCTTTGCCAAATACCAGTTGCTGTGCTAGAAGAGATCATGGAACCAGGTGTGGCGACCTGCTTGAGAAGAGGAGCCAAAACATCTCATCATAGTTGAACTGTCCTGAAATAGAAGTGAGTAAGGTGGACCAGATGTGGTAGCTCATGCCTGTAATCCTAGCACTTTGGGAGACCGAGGTGGAAGGATTGCTTAAGGCCTGGAGTTTGAAAACAGCCTGGGCAACATAGCAAGATCCTGTCTCTATAAGAACTCCATATTAAAAAAAAAAAAATGAGTAAGGCAACTTGAACCGGAAGTGCACAAAACTGCTATCAATTTTGCAAGGCTTTTCCCAATGACTTAGAGAGATGGAACCTGAAGGGAGGAGGAGGAGGCAAATAGGGAGGAAAGTGAAATGATTTATAAATGACTTGCTAATTATTCCAAAGGGAGTAATGATAATTACGGCATTCTTCCCACACAAAGATGACACAATTGACCCACTATCATTGAGGCAAGCAGTTTGGGCTGTTTTTCCAGTTGTATGACAGTGACAGTGTGTCAACCACAAGACCTCACCCACATTTCTTTGGGACCTAGGAGTGTGGGAAATAACAGCCAGATTTGATGTACAAATCATGGTGCCCAGCCTGCAAAGCCTTTCGCAGCAATCTAAGCCTAACCCCTCCTGTTGTATGGTCAAAGTCATTTTAATCTACTTTAGCTCATTCCTTGTAAAATGTTCAATAATTGTATTTTGCCTTGGAAACCATAAATTTTATTGTTTATGGGGAGTTATTGTTTAAGAAGCACAGAATTTGAGTTTGAGATGATGAAACAGTTTTGAAAATGGGTAGTGACAATGGTCACCCAACGTTGTAAATGTATTTAATGCCATTGTACACTTACATGGCTTTAAAGTAAACATGAAATTTTCTACATTTGTTTGATCAACTGTTATCCTTCCGAAGGTACTTGAAGTTCTTTCTAACATTGCCACTGGAATTTACTATTAAAATATTGTTGGTCCTCTTGGGATTCCATCAGTACTCCAGAGTCTTCCTTCATTTCTAACTGAAGTCATTGTATAGGAAAACGTAACGCTCTTATTAGCACTAGGGAACGTATCTGAGTCACACGCACCCAAGTGTGTGAGCAGCAGCAAATCTGTATGGGTCTGCAGCAACCTCAATTTTTGCCTCCTCGAAAGGAAGAATTCTTCCAAGAGACATAAGGCAGAAGGAGAGACCAAGGCAAGTTTTAGAACAGTAGTGAAAGTTAATTGAAAAGTTTTAGAGCAAGAATGAAAGGAAGTAATGTATACGTGGAAGAGGCCCAAGCCGGCAACTTTAGAGATTCCAGTACGCTGCTTGACCTTTGACTTGGGGTTTTATACATTGACATGCTTCCAGAGGGATGTGTCCCGTCTTCCCTGATTCTTTTCTTGGGGTGGGCTGTCTGCATGTGCAGTTGCCTGCCAGCACTTGGGAGGGACCACATGCTCAGTGCATTAACTGAAGTTGTGCGCATGCTCGCTTGAGGCATTCTTCTCTTACCAGACAAGTGTTCCTAGAAGAAGGTCATATATTAGTACCAGTTAAATGCCGCCATTTTGTCTCTTAGTGCACACCTGTGAGCTAACTCGCCCAAACTCCTAAAATCTTTTCGGGAAGCTGCTGATCACCAGTTTTAGGTATTTTCTATCTATTGGGAGACTGCCTTTCCAATAATAATTGGTGCCAGCTGTGACCAATTATTATTTGAGAGAGACAGTTTAACAACTGCCTGACCACCTGATGATTGATGATGATCACCACCTGACCACCTGACGTTCCTTCTGCCCTGCTCATGTCTGACTACCTACCTACTGTGACACTATGGAATTAAATGAGAACAACTTAAAATTTGGGATCATTTTAACAGCTTCATTGAAGTATAATTGATATACCACAAAGTATATTTAAAGTGTTCAGTTTGATACACACATTCACATAGATATACTATTTAAAAACCCATCGGTGGCTCACACCTGTAATCCCAGCACTTTAGGAGGCCGAGGCGGGAGGATCATGAGGTCAAGAGATCGAGACCATCCTGACCAACATGGTGAAACCCCGTCTCTACTAAAAATACAAAAAAATTAGCTGGGCGTGGTGGCGCGCGCCTGTAGTCCCAGCTCCTCGGGAGGCTGAGGCGGGAGAATTGCTTGAACCCGGGAGGTGAAGGTTGCAGTGAGCCTAGGTCGCGCCACTGCACTCCAGCCTGGCACCTGGTGATGGAGTGAGACTGCGTCTCAAAAAAAAAAAAAGAAACAAACAAACTGCAAACTTTTTCCAAAATGATTATACCATTTTACATTCCCACCAGTGCGTATGAGTGTTCCAGTTCCTCTGCTTCCTACCAACAGTTGGCAGGTCAGTCTTTTTAAAATTTAGTCATAGATGTGGAGTATGGTATCTCATGGTTTTAATTCGAATTTCCTTAATATGTAATGATGTTGGGCGTCTTTTCATGTATTTATTTGCCATCTGTGTATCTTTTTCATGAAATGTTTGTTCAGATCTTTTGCCACTTTCTATTGGATTGTGTGTTTTCTTATTATAGTATTTAACTTACTTATCACTGTTAGGATACATTTCAAAAATCCTGACCAAGTTCTAACAGTAGAATGTGTCAGCAAATGCTCAATTTAAGTAAAATGTCACATTCCAAACTAACTACCGGGGTGTGGCACAGCAATCTTAAGTACTTTCCCTGGAAGCTTCTGTAATATGCAGAACACTTTGAATTGAAATAAATGCTGTTAAAAAGGTCAACTCAACCTTTCCACATTTTCATTAATTAAAAGTAGCTGTTGGAGAGTTGTAGGAAGTATTTTTTCACAGAGGCAAATTTGTGGGTCATATTGCCACATATCTTGCCACGAAAATAATAATATAAAGTGTTTTGGAGAATACACCCTGTAAATCTGTCAGAGGCAGGTGAACCAAAGTTACTCCATCTTGAATAGGAGCTGAGTTAAAATGAGGCTGAGACCTGCTGGGCTGCATTCCCAGACAGTTAAGGCATTCTAAGTCACAGGATGAGGTAGGAGGTCGGCACAAGATACAGGTTGTAAAGACCTTCCTGATAAAACAGGTTGCAGTAAAGAAGCCGGCTAAAATCCACCAAAACCAAAATGGCCAGGAGAGTGACCTCTGGTTGTCCTCACTGCTATACTCTCACCAGCACCATGACAGTTTACAAATGCCATGGCAACATCAGGAAGTTACCCTATGTGGTCTAAAAAAAGGAGGCATGAATAATCCACCCCTTGTTTAGCATACAGGCGTGAGCCACTACACCCAGCCTTGAAACTGAGGTTCTTACTGTCTGTTGCCACAGAATGGCATCCTGCCCCTAGCCTTTTCCTCCTGATTCATGCCCAAAGCCTTACAGCAGGTCAGTTCCTTAAAAAATTAAATATAGAATTACCATAGACCTCTAGGAGTATACCCAAGATAACTGAAAGCAGGGTCTGAAAGAAATCCTTGTATACCTTTGTTGACAGCAGCAAAGTTCACAGTAGCCAAAAGGTGGAAGCAACCTGTGTCCATCAGTGGGTGAATGAGAAAACTAGAAGTGGTATGTACATGCAATGGGTAAGATTTCCTTAAAAAGGAAAAAAATTTTGACACATACTGGAACATAGGTGAACCTTGAGGACATTATGCTAACTGAAATAATGCAGTCACAACAGGATAAATACAGTGTGATTCCACTCTACTATGAAGTATTCCAAATACTGCGTGGTTCGGCTAGGAGATGAAGGGACCAGGTAGTGGGGAGTTACTGTTTAATAGCTACAGAGCTTCAGTTTTGCAAGGTGAAAATAGTTCTATGCATGGATAGTGGTGATGGTAGCACAACAATGTGAATATACTTAATGTCACTGAACTGTCATACAAAAATGGTTAAGAGAATAATTTTTATGTACATTTCACCACAATTTTAAAAAATCTGATGCTTCAAT
The DNA here is from genome assembly GCA_963573385.1 of Cacajao melanocephalus. NCBI lineage: Eukaryota > Metazoa > Chordata > Mammalia > Primates > Pitheciidae > Cacajao > Cacajao melanocephalus. The sequence continues at coordinate 57,443 of CAUYLG010035748.1, forward strand.
AACTTGTCTAAATATGCACATGATCATAACTACCTTACTGAAAAGTCTAGTGGCTCTTCATTTGGCCACAGGCCAAGCCCAAGCTGTTTGACTTACAGAATTGCTATAATGCTGATTTTTAAAAAATCATATATGCAAAGCCCTTAATTATGCCACAGTGCCTGACACAGGGTAATTGCTCAATAATTGGGTGCTATTAGCATGATTATTACTAAGACTATTATCTGGCCTCTCCTTACCTCTCTAATCTTGTCTTCTGTCACTTCCAACCTTGTGCTTTAATTCTAGAAACAGGCCCGAATTGACCATGCTGTTTCATACTTAGGTATCTTTAAATAGGTTTTCTTTTCTCTGCTTCTATTAACATTTATCCTTCAAAATCGAATTCAGATATCTTCTTTCCCAGAAGCCTCCCTTGTCTCACAACCTCTGTGACATTTATTTGGTCCCTTTTCTGTGTGTCCTTTCTATTTTGTAAATGTTTCTATTGTTGCTGCTGACATAGTGTCATGTAATTTATTTGTTTACATGCCCCTTTCTAGACTGTGAGCAGATTTAGGGCAGAAAACTGTGTCTTCTTCACTGCATCATTCCTTAGGATCTTTTTTTTTTTTTTTTTGAGATGGAGTCTTGCTCTGTCACCCAGGCTGGAGTGCAGTGGCGCAATCTCGGCTCACTGCAACCTCTGCCTCCCAGGTTCAAGCAATTCTCCTGCCTCAGCCTCCTGAATAGCTGGGATTACAGGCATGCACCACCACGCCCGGCTAATTTTTATATTTTTAGTAGAGACGGGGTTTCACCGTGTTGGTCAGGCTGGTCTCAAATTCCTGACCTTGTGATCCATCCACCTCGGCCTCCCAAAGTGCAGGGATTACAGGCATGAGCCACCGTGCCTGGCCCCTAGGATCTTATATTGAATCTGCCATAAAGTAGATGGTCAAGAAATGCTTGCCCGATGAATAATATGATGAGCATTTTCTTAGGCATTTTTACATATCTTATCCCATTTAATCTTCAAGATAACAATTAGAAGGAAATATTCTTGTTCTCGTTTTTTTTCAGAAGAAGAAACCGAGGTTCAGAGAGGTTAGTGACTTGTTTAAGGACACACTAAGATCAGAACTAAAGTTCAGAGGTTTTTCTTCTGCTTCTGAGATCTATGTTTTTCTTGCCACATTACATTAAGTCATTATAATCTATAGTTTCCTCAGACAGGAAGTGTAGAGAACACAGAAAAGAAAGAGTTAAATTCTGGGGCTGCTCAGAGACTTGGGAAAAGAGAAAAGAGAGTAAGTAAAACCACAAACAGCACTAAAATGAACTCAGCAAACAAGGAAGAAGAAAGTTTTAAGGAAAAATGTGAGCAAAAATACAAGGTAAATGCAGAAAGGAAAAGACCATTTATTTTATTTCTCAGTATGGTCCTTCTCACTGAGAAGCCTCAAGGCCCCAACTCCAGTAGAAATCACATTTTGGGGTAAGGAAGGAAAGAGTTCATGAAGAAATGGAGGTAGCAGATTTAGAAAACTGTCTACAAGGCCCGGTGGCGGTAGCTCATGTCTGTAATCCCAGCATTTTGGGAAGGTGAGGCAGGTGGATCACTTGAGCCCTGGAGTTCGAGACCAGCCTGGGCAACATGGCGAAATCCCATCTCTACTAAACATACAAGAATTAGCCAGGCATGGTGGTGTGTGCCTGTAGTCCTGAGGATTGCTTGAGCCAAGTATGTCGAGGCTGAAGTGAGCGTTGATCCTGCACTGCACTCCAGCCTGGGCGATGGAGCGAGATCCTGCCTTAAAAAACCAGAAAGAAAGAAGAACCATCTACAGTGGAGGGAAGCTGAGAAGCGGGCAGTCCTTAACAAGTAGATAGCTGAGTTGAAAGAAGCAAAGGTGAATTTATAGGATTACTAAAGGCAGAGGCCAGGAGAGCTGAAGAGGTGACAGTTCTGGGGGTGAAAGGTGAAAGGGGCTAGCAGGTGCTGAGAGGCTGAAGTGCTTACTCATTCTGGACATGGGAAAAGAAGGCAGACCACCACTCCCTTTAAAACTCCTCCTGCCACTTTCTCCTTCTCATGATAGCTGTTCTTCCCCTCCTCATTCCCATATTCATTTATTCTCTCTCTCTCTCTCTGTCTCTCTCTGTTGTTTCTTCTGTCTCCTTGCCTTATTTCTGCATGAAACAATCGGGAATACCTCACTAATTTTGTCTGTTGTCGTCATTCAGGTTGAAAGACATTTCTGATTCTCTAAATCTGGTGTTAACAATAAAACACAACGTTTTGACAGCAGCCATAGGACTTCGCAGTCCCAGAAGGGAATTCTGGAAGACAGGAGAGGCCCCAGTCAGGTCTGTCTTTTCTGGAGTTCATAAGCTTCACAAGACTTTCATGCAATGATTTTTGTGTGTGTATGTACTCAACTACATTTTGTGAGGGACAGGATTCCACTGCATTTATTTATTCTCAAAGGGAAAGAGGATCAAAAAGGTTCCAGGCCCCACTGCCTTTTATAATACTTTTATCAAATATAGGTGCTCAGTTTTAGCTTCTTTATAATAATTTATGTTCTTGATTTCGATAAGGATACAGCTTAAAAGCTTTTATTTGTAAGAAGTAGGGTTGACATCAAGAATCTCAGCTCAGCAATCTTTTTGAAATACAGAGTGACTCACATTCCAGTGTCACATTCCAATCTTCTTTGTTGCTTATCAAAAACCTTGGATAAAGTAAGATGGTATCAAAATACTAAGCAGTTTAATTCTTTTGTAAACAGTGTTCACTCTGAAACGTCCCTATTGAAATGCAATTCCCTTTCACTACTTGAGGAAGTGGGAATAAAGTGTATTAATGGTCTAAATTTCATCACATAGCACTGTTCTGACAAGAATATTTCCAGATTATGCTGAAAGTTGCTTAGCACCTGTTCCTTAAAATAAATGTGTTTACTTTTTGGTAATGAAGATGCTTGGAAAATAGGCATTTAGTTCCATAGTATGAAAAGCATTGGCCAAGCACAATGGTTTCCAGGCAGGAGGATCACTTGCGATCGGGAGTTCAAGACCAATTTGGGCAACAGAGCAAGACCAAATCTCTACAAAAAATTTAAAAATTAGCTAGGCATGGTGACACACAGTTACAGTGAGCTATGATCATGCCATTACACTCCAGCCTCGGCAACAGAGCAAGACTGTCTCTAAAAATATAAATAAATAAATAAATAAATAAATAAGGCTGGGCACAGTGGTTCACCCCTATAATGCCAGCACTTTAGGAGGCCGAGGCAGGTGAATCACCTGAGGTCAGGAGTTTGAGACTGGCCTGACCAACATGGAGAAACCCGATCTCTAATAAAAATACAAAATTAGCCAGGCGTGGTGGCGTATGCCTGTAATCCTAGCTAATTGGGAGTCTGAGGCAGGAGAATCGCTTAAACTTGGGAGATGGAGGTTGCAGTGAGCCCAGATTGTGCCATTGCACTCCAGCCTCAGGAACCAGAGTGAAACTCTGTCTCAAAAAATAAAAAATAAAAATAAATAAATAAATAAAATAAATAAAAGCACTAATATAGTCAACAGAAAACTCAAGTAACATATATATATATATATTTTTTTTTTAAGTTCCCATTTGATGATTCACTTCAGGAGGGCAGGAACCATTCTGCTCAACATTGTATCCCCCACACTTTATACATTGTAATCATTCAATAAATATTTACCTTGTTGAAATAATTAATTGGGAATCATTCTGCTGAGACAGCACCCTCGGGTTCCTACATGAGCAAACTGAAATCCAACTCAATGTAAGCAGTAAAATGAAACAAACTTAACCAATTAGAAATCACCAACTAACTTCTAGTTGAGGCCAAAGGGATTTTTCACTTTAACCTTATTTTTTTTTTTTGCCTTGCTTTCACAAAAACGTTATAAACGTTTCACCTCATACTCCCTGAATGCAATGCTGAACCCCTTGCCACCTGGCAATGCCCAATTCATGAATTGCTGTCTCCCCAAATAAACTCTGTCACATTTTAATGTGCCTAAGTGTATCTTTTAACAATCTAATAAATGAATATAAAATAACAAGTTGATAACAGAGTATCATGTACAGAAAGCATCTTTAGAGACATATCATTTGGTGAGCTTAATTTCATGAAACTGACTCATTAATTCTTTGTTGAGAGCCAGTCTTGCACAGGGCTCTTCCAGGCCCTGGGAATACAATGGTAAATGAGAGGGTTAAAATTCTTCCTTAGGAGCTTTTAGTCTAATAGGGGATGGGTTACAGGCCATAGTCAAGCAATAGCATCAGGAAGATTATTTCAGGGAGTCAGGACCACTGTGAAGATAGTGAACGGATACTGTGCTAGGGACTATGTGTGCTGCTTGAGAGAGGGTGTCTGGGGAGGAGGTGATGTTCAAGCAGAGATGTGAATGTTGAGAGGATAAGGGGGGAGATGCACTGCTGGCAGAGGGCGTCATCAGGGCAAATGCATTGAGAGAACAGCTTGAAACAGAGCAGAAACGGAAGTGGCTGGAGGCATTTAGCAAGTGGGAGAAGGATGAAGTGGGAAAAGTAGGCAGAGACCAGATCAAGCAGGGTTTTGAAGGCTATGAGGATTTTAGCCTGAAAGGAGGAACAATGTAGATCTGTGGTCCTGAAAAATCCATCTGTCTTTATTTTCTGAATTAAAGGTTAAAATAAGACCAGATTAGTTAAGTATTGAAGTGATTTAGAAATAGAAATTCTTGAATGGTACATCTAATAATTCATCTGAAAAATAAAATTAAATAGGTAGGCACATTTCTAGCCATTTTAGATAAATAAGCATTGATTATAATACTTCTTCAACTAAGAGCTTTATGATTCAAAGAAGGAATGTGGTCAACATAATAGGAAAGAATTTTTCCATTCTTTTTTGTGTATTTAGAATTGGCCACTATTCTAGTTTCCATTTCTTTCTCCAAGTTTGCATTTTAAATAGTTTGGGTCATGATCACAAATTAAAAATATATATATATTTTAGCCTCACCCAAAAGTCTGTTTTTTTCTTTCAAGAAATTTTTTACAGAAACTGCTTTGTAAACTGATTTGAACAATTTTTACTTTCAGTTCTCAGCTTGAAGAGGAGATGGGTGTGATTTACAGGCATGATTCCAAATGCCAAAAAAAATCAATTTCAGCTGTTAAAATTTTCCTTTGAATTGCCTGGTTTTACTGTTGTCTTACCAGAAATGCTGTGGTCTGAATGTGTCTTCCAAAATTCATGTGGAAACTTAATCTCCAAAGCAATAGTATTAAGAGGTGGGGGTCTTTAGGAGGTGATTAGGTCATGAAGGCTTCTCTCTCATGAATAGTACTAAGGCCCTTATAAAAGTGGCCTGACACAGAGTTCAGCCCCTTTTGCTTTTCTGCTTTTCTGTCATGTGAGAACACAGCAACAAGCTGCCATCTTGGAAGCAGAGAAAAGCCTTCCCCAGATGGATGCTGAACCCACTGGCAACTTGAAATTGGACTCCCAGTCTCCAGAACTGTGAGAAATAAATTCTTATTGTTTATAAATTACCCAGTCTCAGATATTTTGTTATTGTAGCATAAATGGATTAAGACGGGGGAAAAAAAGAAACAGGAAAAAAAAAAAAACTTCAAGAAACCTAGCTACTTAATTATTTTCAGAAAGTATAATGGTTTTATATACACAGTTGATCCTTGAACAACATGGGTTTTTTTTAACTGCATGGGTCCACTTATACATGTGGAATTTCTTCTGCCTCCGCCACCCTTGAGACAGCAAGACCAACTCCCCTTCTTCCAGCTTCCCAACCTACTCAATTTGAAGATGAAGACCTTTGTCATGATCCACTTCCACTTAAGACATGGTAAATTTTTCCAAGAATAAAAAAATAAAAACAAAAACAAATGGTAAATATATTTTCTCTTCCTTATACTTTTCATTTTTTTTTTTTTTTTTTATTTTCACTGTCTGAAATGTCTATGACCTTGCTCTACATGGAGCAGGGTAGGGCCTCAAACCATTTCAAAACTGTTCTGGCAAGCACTATAGGAATGCACAGGGTCACTGCAGACCCAAGCACACTGGAAGCTTGCTACCTTATAATTTTCTTAATCACATTTTATTTAGCTTACTTAATATAAGAATATAGTATATAATATATATCACATACAGAATATATATATATGTAATTTTTTTTTTTTTTTTGAGACGGAGTCTTGCTCTATCACCAGGCTGGAGTGCAATGGTGCAATCTTGGCTCACTGCAACCTCCGCCTCCTAGGTTCAAGCGATTCTTCCACCTCAGCCTCCCACGTAGCTGGGACCACAGGCTCACGCCATCACACCCGGCTACTCTTTGTATTTTTAGTAGAGACAGGGTTTCACCATGTTGGCCAGGATGGTCTCGATCTCTTGACCTCGTGATCCACCCACCTCGGCCTCCCAAAGTGCTGGGATTACAGGTGTGAGCCACCACGCCCAGCCCAGAATATATATTAATTGACTACATTATTGGCAAGAACTTCAGGTCAACACTAGGCTATAAGTAGTTAAGGTTTTGGGGAGTTCAAAGTGATGCATGGATTTTCAACTGCACAGGGGGTTCACACTCCAAACCCCCGTGTTGCTCATGGGTCAGTTGTACGTATGATTTGTTTTCCTCTGACATCATGTTCTCTGGAATATACTCTTAATGAAAGTTTTTAAATAAAGTAGGCAATACAGATTAGAAGTTAAGAAAACAACCTTGAGTTGGTCTGAGTTTGAAGCATATAGCTCTGGACCTTAGGTAGATTACTTACATGATCTTTGTAAGCTCCAGCTGTCTCATTTGCAAAATAAGGGTGTGTGAGATTTAAATAACAATATATTACTATTTCTAAATATATATTCGCAAGGTGAAATTTAACTTGCTTTAAAAAAACTATGAGCTAACTAAACGTATTTTCTTCATAATTTATCCAGTCTGTGGCATTCTGTTATAGCAACAGAAAGACTAAGTTTACCGCCAGGCGCAGTAGCTCAAGCTTGTAATCCCAGAACTTTGAGAGACCGAGGCAGGCGGATCATTGAGATCAGGAGTTCCAGACCAGTCTGGCCAACATGGTGAAACCCTGTCTCCATTAAAAATACAAAAAAATTAGCTGGCTGTGGTGGCACACACCTGTAATCCCAGCTACTCAGCACACTGAGGCACGAGAATCCCTTGAACCCAGGGGCAGAAGTTGCAGTGAGGCAAGATCGTGCCACTGCACTCCAGCCTGGGTGACGAAGTGAGACACTGTCTCCAAAAAAAAAAAAAAAAAAGAAAGAAAGACTAAGTTTAGTTAGCTCATGATTCTAGAGGCTGAGAAGTCCAAGAGCATCTTGTTGGCATCTGGTGAGAATCTTTTTGCTGTGTCATAACATGGCAGAGGGCATGACATGGCCAGTGAGCAAGAACATGCGTGTCAGCTCAGATCTCTCTTCCTCTTCTTATAAAACCACTAGTCCCATCATAGAGGCCACACCCTAATAACTTTAATCCAATTACCTCCCAAAGGCCCCTACCTTCATCAACATATGCATTTGGGAATTAGGTTTCCCACGTGAAATTTGGGGGACACATTCAAAACATATCACTAACTCTCTCAGTTATTTATCTTATACCCCAGTTATTTGTGTATTCTTATTTTGGCACATATGAGTTAAACCACCATTAGTCATTATCACATGATTGACTTTGGTGATGACCACTCTTTTTTCTTGGATGCTATACCCATCTTTACATCTTTTTTCTTTTCTTTTCTTTTCTTTTAGCTCACTCTGTCACTCAGGCTGGAGTGCTTTGACACAATCTCAGCTCACTACAACCTCCGCCTCCCAGGCTCAAGTGATTCTCCCACCCCAGCTTCCTGAGTAGCTGGAACCACAGGTGTGTGACAGCACACTTGGCTAATTTTTTGTAGTTTTGGTAGAGATGAGATTTCATCATGTTGCCCAGGCTGGTCTCAAACTCCTGAGCTCAGACAATCCATCCACCTTGGCCTCCCAAAGTGCTGGGATTACAGGCATGAGACACTGCAGCTGGCCTTATATCTTCTTCCTCCTCCTCCTCTTCCTCTCCCACCCCCTCCCCACCTCCTCCTCCTCCTTTCTTCCTTCAGACACAGGGTCTTACTCTGTCACTCAGGCTGGGGTGCAGTGACTCAATCATAGCTCACGGTAACATCAAACTTCTGGCCTCTAGCAATTCTCCTTCCTCAGCCTCTTAAGTAGCTGGGACTATAGGCATGTACCACCATGCCCAGCTAATTTTTTTTTCTTTTCTTTTTTTTTTTTTTTGAGCCAGAGTCTCGCTGTGTCACCCAGGCTGGAGTGCAACGGTGTGATCTTGGCTCACTGCAACTTCCACCTCCCAGATTCAAGCAATTCTCCTGCCTCAGCCTCCCAAGTAGCTAGGACTACAGGCATGTGCCACCATCCTCAGCTAATTTTTGTATTTTTAGTAGAGACAGGGTTTCACTACGTTGGCCAGGCTGGTCTCAAACTGCTGACCTCGTGATCTGCCTGCTTCAGCCTCCCAAAGTGCTCGGATTATAGGCGTGAGCCGCCATGCCTGGCAATATATATTTTTTTAATAGAGATGAGGTCTCTATATTTTTGTAGAGACAGGGTCTTGCTGTGTTACTCAGGATGTTCTCTAACTCCTGGTCTCAAGTGATCATTTTGCCTCGGCCTCCCAAAGTGCTGGGATTACAGGCATGAGCCACCACACCTAGCTGCAGAGTACCTTAAATCCATGGAATAGGGATTATATTTTATATCTGTTCCTTACTGGTTCCTAGCTGAGTTCTGAACACAAAGCAGGTGCCCACTTATTATTTATAAGTTAAGATTGAGATGTTACCTCCTGAGGACTGCTGAGTCATTTATACAACCATCCAAAACACTGGTTAATATATAACTTAATAACTTGTTGGCTCCTTTAGGTGTAAGCCAAAAATACAGTTCTAGTCCACATCAGCCCACAAAGGATGATTAAAGGTTGGCAAGTGTTGCTCTTAAAATATATACATCTTTTTATCCAATTTATTCATTCAACAAATATCTGTTGAGTGTCTACTGTGTGCCGGGTTCCGTCCTAGACTCTGAGGAGACAGCAGAGAAAGAGGCAAAGTCCATGCCTTGAAAATCACGGTTTTCTCTGCCTGAGTTTTGTTATCTGAACTAATTCAGAAGAAGTCAGAATGATTGTTCTCAGGTCTTTTACTTAACCAGAACCACATGTGCCCAAGGACAGCCGCACAACCAGCCTTGCCTTTCTATTATGGAACTCATCTGTGCTTCCAGAATAAACTCCAAACATCTGAGCGTACAAAGTCCTCTTCACAAAGAATGTCTGACAACTCGGATGGAAAACAGGGCTCTCATATTCTATGTTCTAGTCAGTAGCCTGCTTTTAGTAATTCCGTAAAACAGCTGTATCCAGAAAGCCTTTTTTTATGTGATCCTCTACTGTCTTACCTGGCTCTGTCTCACGGAGCTCATCAGTCATTTTCTCCAGGAAGCCTTCTTTGTCCTCCTACTCCAGCTGGTTAAATACACACTTCTGCTAGGCGTGGTGGCTCATGCCTGTAATCCCAGAACTTTGGGAGGCTGAAGCAGGGGATCATTTGAGGTCAGGAGTTTGAGACCAGCCTAGCCAACACGGTGAGACCCCTGCCTCTACTAAAAATACAAAAATTAGCTGGGTGTGGTAGGCGCCTGTAATCCTAGCTACTTAGGAGGCCGAGGCAGGAGAATTGCTTGAACCTGGGAGATGGAGGCTGCAGTGAGCCAAGATCGCATCACTGCCCTTCAGCCTGGGCAACAGTGTGAGACTCTGTGTCAGAAAAAAAAAAAAAAAAACGCAAAAAACAAAAGACAAACACACACTTCTGGGATTTCATGACTTTTATTTTTTAATCTACATCATAGAATTTAATGCCCTGTATTATAATTGACTGTGTATGCTCAGTAGATTTAAAGACTAATTATCATATTACTGTGATGACCGTAATAAAAGAAAAAAAGTAAGAAGAAAGGGAGAGGGTGTAGTGACATTGATAAGAATTCTCCCCAGAGCCCATTTTTTAGAGTCAGACCCATCTGTGTCAAACCCAGCAACACTAATAGTTGTGAAGCTTTGAGCAAGTTACTTAATTCAGTTGGGTCTCTTGTCCCTGGCCCTAAGCATTTGCTTAATGAAAGAATTGTAATCATGATTACAGGCTTAATTAATTATGATAGCATGACTCTGTGCAGGTACTGTTTCCAGCACTTTTTACAAAATTCCCTGTAATCTAGCATAACCCTGTGAGGTGAGTCATGTTATATCCCTTCTACAGATGAAAATGAGGATGATCTGCCCAGGTTACTCAGAGGGGCTCCAGGGTCCATTCACTTAACTATTACACCCTACTGCTTATTGCTGGCTGCAAGAGAGAATAGGGGAAGAGAGACAAGGATAAGCTGAAAGAACCCCTTGCTCCCATCAACAAAAGTATCCTTCACTACTCATATTTCATTTACTGGAAATTATCCCACTAATATCCCAGGAGTACTGGTCTTCAGTCTAACATTCCTTCTGTTATGTTCTGAATGTTTGTGTCCCCTCAAAATTCACATTGAAACGTAATCCCAAGGTGATGGTCTTTGGGGGATGATGAGGTCATGCAGGTGGTGTCCTGTGAATGGGATTAGTGCCTTATAAGAAGAGGCAGGAGAGCTAGCTTGCCCTCTGTATTCCGTAAGAGGATACAAGACGTTGGCAGTCTGCAACGAGGGAAAAATCCTTCATGGAACACTGGATCTGCCAGTCCTTGATCTTGGACTGCCCAGCCTCCAAAACTATGAGTAGTAAATGTTTGTTGTATGAGCCTCTCAGTCTATGGTAATTTGTTAGTGATACCTGTGCTAACTAAGACAGAAATTGGTGCTGAGAAGTAGAGTGCTGCTGTAACAATTACCTAAAAATGTCAAAGCAGCTTTGGAATTGGAAGTTTTGAAGTGCATGCTAGAAGAAGCTGAGATTGTCATGACAGGATATTTAAAGTCAATTCTGGTGAAGGCTCAAAGAAGTAAGAGAAGAGCTCTAAAGGAAGCTTTTATTTTTATTTATTTATTTATTTGACGGAGTCTTGCACTGCCGCTCAGGCTGGAGTGCAGTGGCAAAATCTTGGCTCACTGCAACCTCCACGTCCCCGGTTCAAGCAATTCTCCTGCCTAAGCCTCCAAAGTAGCTGGGATTACAGGCATGAACCACCACACCTAATTTTTTTTTTTTTTTTGTATTTTTAGTAGAGACAGGTTTCACCATATTGGCCAGGCTGGTTGTGAACTCCTGACCTCGTGATCCATCCACCTTGGTCTCCCAAAGTGCTGGGATTACAGGCGTGAGCCACCTCACCCGGCCTGGAAGCTTTTATCTTAGAGAATACTTAAGTAGTCATGGACAGAATGTTGGTAGAAATAAGAACGATAAAGGCCATTTTGATGAGGTGTCAGATAGAAATGAGGAACATGTTATCAGACAATGGCGAAAAAGATGATGCTTATTATAAAATGGCAGAGAATTTGATTGAATTGTGTTCACGTTCTAGTGTTTTGTAGAAGGTAGAATTTGTGAGTGATAAAACAGATATTTAGCTGAGGAGATATCTTATTTATTTATTTATTTATTTCCCAGCGCACTAGCATCAAAGCTGAGGAGATAACTAAGCAAAGTGTTGGCGAAGTGGCTTTGTTCCTCCTAACTGCTAACAGTAAAATATGAGAACAGAGAAATGACTTCAAGATGGATTTTTTTTTTTTTTGAGATGGAGTTTTGCTCTTGTTGCCCAGGCTGGTGTGCAATGGCATGAACTCAGGTCACTGCAACTTCCCCCTCCCACATTCAAGTGATTCTCCTGCCTCAGCCTCCCAAGTAGCTGGGATTACAGGCATGAGCCACCACACCCAGCTAATTTTTGTATTTTTTGTAGAGATGGAGTTTCACCATGTTGGCCAGGCTGGTCTTGAACCCCTGACCTCAAGTGATCCGCCCACCTCAGCCTCCCAAAGTGCTGAGATTACAGGCCCTGCAAAGATGGAATTTTTAAGCAAAAGGAACTAGAACATAATTATCTGAAAAATTCTCAACCTATCTATATTGCAAAAAAGTATGAAAAGTACATTTGGAAGAGGACACCCAGGGTGTGGCAAGAAATCTTAAATAAGAAGATTAGGAGTGAACCATGAACTTAATCAGCTCCCCACAGATAAACCTACAGTTTAACTTGAAGGGGAAGGAGAGGGAAGGAATGAAGGAAGGAGTCAGACTTCTTGGATTTTACAGGACAATACCTTAGAGCTATTTGACTGCAAATGTGCACTATTCTCCAAGACAAGGGAAGAATGACCGTGAAGGTGATTCAGAGATCATCAGAGCTGCCTCCTTAGTTTTGAAATGGGGAGCTGTTGCCTTGTTTTCAACAGGTCAGATGATCCTCACTCAAAGCTATGCAGGCTTGACTCCAACCTAGCAAGACCCTGGGGGCAGGACCGCTGCCTGTCAGAGCCACAGGATAGGGACTGCAGCCTCAGTGGGTATGGAAGGTGATACTGCTACACAGGGGGTCCCAAAGGCAGAACCCTTTCTCCAGCAGGCCTGGAGGGCAGAGTACAGAGCTAGGAGACAAGAACTCATGGAGTTTGCCTTGCTGGGTTTGGGCTTATTTGGGACCCGTCACCCTTTCCTTCTTCCCTATTTTTATCTTTTGAAATAGGAATGTCTACTCTATGCTTGTCCACTATTGTATTTTGGAAGTACATAACTTGTTTGGTTTTATAGGTTCACAGCTGGAGAGGAAATTTGCCTTAGGATGAATTGTATGTGGAGTCTCACTCATATCTGATTTAGATAATATTTCTATGAGACGTCAGACTTTAGACTTTGGAGTTGATGCCAGAATGAGTTAAAAATTGGTGGTGGGGCTGGGGAGCTGTTGGAATGGAATGACCAACTGTATTTTGCATTTGAGGACATGAGTTTTCTGGACCCATGGGCGGAATGTGACAGACTAAATTTTTGTGTCCTTCCAAAATTCGTATGTTGAAATAATCTAATCCCCAGTATGATAGTATTTGGAGGTGGGACCTTATTAGGTCTTGGGAATGGAGCCCTCATTAATGAATGGGATTAGTGCCCTTATAAGAAGAGACCAGAGAGCTAGCTTGTTCTCTCTACTCCATGTGAGGATACAAAAAGAAGTCATCCGTCTTCGAGCCAAGAAGAGGGTCCTCACTAGAACCCAACCATCCTAAGCTTGAACTTTCAGCCTCTAGAACTGTGAGAAATGAATTTCGGTTGTTTGTAAGCACCTAGTCTATGGTCTTTTGTTAAAGCAAGAAGGTGACTAAGACACTTTCCTTTTATCTCAAACTCTCTCCTAGCTGCTAAACAGATCTCATATAAGCACACTACTTACATCTGTTTTGAGGATCTAGCAGGAAAACACAGCTCCGAATACTCTTGGCTAAAAAGCCTTTCTCCGTTTTATGTGATTGTCATCTTCTTTGACAGACCAAGCAGCTTTGGAAGATCTGTGTGGAAAAACAAGGTCACCACCTAGCCAGCCAGTCTACCCTCACACTCACAGGAGACTTTATTAATTGACAGAGAGATGTCGGTTTCCCTTCCTATTTCTGAGATTTCCTTTTCACTCACTATTCCATTTAACGCATAGGCTTGGCTTTTACACATTATACACCATTTCTTTCTAAAATAATTACACAAATACCTCTAAGAATGGTGGGGTCAATAAAGTACAGGTCAATAAAGTAGATAACCCTCTGCTGAAAATGATTCCCCACTTTTCCCCAATGCACAGTAACCGCAGTAGCTAGGATTGTATTCTTTGACCTTCCCCTCTAAGTTTAGCTGATTAGAAGTCTGAAGACAGCCCAATTGATTCTCTTACATTTGAAGTTGAAATTCTTGTTTGATGACTTCAACTGAGGTCTTGCAAATGTAGAAGCAAAAAGGTAGTCCTTTGCCATCTTGTATATAGAAAAACAGAGAAAGCAGATTTATAAGTTAGGTTGCAGGTTCTGGCTTCCTCAATAAAAACCCAATATAAAATTAGTCAAACGAGATCTAACTATGTTTCCCTCTTATATGATTCTGGGGCTAAGCAGTTGGGTCAGGACTAATAATCACATTAGCTCCACAGAGTTAGGGACCCAGTCTCCTTTCACTTTGTTGCTCTGCCATTCTCCACCTGTAATTCCACTGCTAGGTTAAAGACAATGACTAACTGCTGATATCTTATTCATACCTAGGCAACAAGGAGGGAAAAAGAGGAAAGGAGGCACCCATTCCTTTCTAATCCTTCTGTTATAATGACACATGCACACGTATGTTCATTGCAGCACTATTTACGATAGCAAAGACCTGGAATCAACCCAAATGCCCATCAGTGACAGACTGGACAAGAAAAATATGGCACATACCCACCATGGAATACTATGCAGTCATAAAAAATGACAAGTTTGTTGTCCTTTGCAGGGACATGGATGAATCTGGAAACCATCATTCTCAGCAAACTGACACAAGAACAGAAAATCAAACACCGCATGTTCTCACTCATAGGCGGGTATTGAACAATGAGAACACATGGACACAGGGAGGGAAGCATCACACACTGGGGTCTGTTGAGGGGGCTACGGGAGGGACAACGGGAGGTGGGGAGGTTGCGGAGTGATAACATGGGAAGAAATGCCAGATAGAGGTGACAGGAAGTGGAGGCAACAAACCACATTGCCATGTATGTACCTATGCAACAATCCTGTATGATCTGCAAATGTACCCCAGAACCTAAAATACAATTAAAAAAAAAAGAGTGTAACCTGGAAGTGGTACATGTCATTTCTGCCCATATCACATTGGCTAGAGCCTAGTAAATGCCTACAATTAGCAGCAAGGGAGGCTTGGAAGTGCATCTGTGAGCTGATTGGCCAAGTGTTCAGCTAAAACTCTCTTTTCAGAGAAAAAGGGGGAAGAGTGACATCACAGGTACAACAAGCAGCTTCTGCTCATCTCCATAGATAAAGCTGGTCTCCAGGAAGTGAGCATGAAGTAGAGGCTGAGAGTAAAAGCAGCTGTGAGAGACCTGGGGCCTCCCAGAGACAAGGAGAGCAATACTGGTTCCTGTTGGCATCCAGTTCTTGGGTTCTGTCCCTCATTGAGACTCAGAAGCCTTCCTTCCTTTGCGTATCATAAATTCCTGGCTTTGCATAAGACAGCCCAAGTGGCCTAACATCTTGTAGAATATAGTCAAACTCATTATATGCTCCTGGAGGGCAAGGATCACATTTTACGTTTTTATTCCTGACCCAGGGTTTAGGTAGCGCCAATACTCAGTAGATAAATACTGATTTGAGTTAACGTATTGCTTCCTTTTGCAGTTGGATGCATTTACTATCTGTCTCCATCATTTTTTGCCAGTTATAGAATGTAGGCTTCCAAATTGCCTCAAAAAACAGAGAAGGTGGAGTCATGAGGAGATCAAGGAATGTCTCGATTTGAGAACTAAAGAGGAAAATACTAACAGTTTTGGCACAGCTCTTCTCTGAAATCTGTCAGCACTCAGGAAGGGGCCAGCAGCAGTAATGCAACAGCAATCTTCGTGGCACTATCAGGCGAATGAGGAGGGCTGCAAGGGCCTGCTTCTCTCTCCTGTGTGGACAAATGCTTGTGGCTGTGAGTTAAATACCAATGCAATCAGCTCACCCTCAAATGAAACTGCTCTAGCCCAGACTTGGAGAACAGTCTTGCACGAAACATTTTTTTTTCCGGTGTTTTAAATCTAACCAGCTGGAGAGAAGTATTATTTTATTAAATCTTTTTGGCGGGGGGCGGTGGCTCACACCTGTAATCCCAGCACTTTGGGAGGCCAAGGCGCCAGATCACTTGAGCTCAGGAATTCAAGACCACCCTGACCAACATGGCAAAACCCCAACTCTACTAAGAATACAAAAATGAGCCAGGCATGCTGGTGCACACCTGTAATCCCAGCTACTCAGAAGGCTGAGGCAGGGAGAATTGCTTGAACCTGGGAGGCGGAGGTTGCAGTGAGCTGAAATTGTGCCACTGTGCTCCAGCCTGGGCAACACAGCAAGACTCTGTCTCAAAAAAAACAAAAACAAAAAACTTTAAATGAAAGATCTGCTTTTTTAATGGGATATCTGCATTCTATCAAGGGATGAAAAATAATGCTCAACTAGTTCATGTGATACAAAGGCCAGCACAACGCTACCCAAATACATGCTTTTGTTGATGATCTTTGACAGAAAATAAAGCATGGGATTTTGAGAAGCCTTCTCTAACAAGGGCTTTTAAGCTGCATTCTGTGGTATCATAATAAAAACTGCAGGGTTCATGTGAAACCAAATAATTTTACATGTCAGCCTGGCATGTAGAAGCTATTCAACTAGTTCTTGTTGAATGAGTATATTTCAAACTGATGCTGAAAAAATAGTCTAGAAACGTCTATATGTAATACATTTACATTTGACTCTCAAAACATACAGAATTTGTTAGTGAATACCAAAATTAGCTTCAGATACACTGGGAAGGAAATCAAGACTATTGGGGAGGGACAGGGGTTGAAAGGGAGGTGCATGGAGTAGGAGTGGGAGCCAGGGGCTTTTAAAGTACAAAGACCTAAAAGTTGTAAATTACCACATTGCTGCCTTCTGCTTTATACCAAGCTGGTCCAACCTGCGGTCTGCCGGCTGCATGCAGCCCAGGAAAGCTTTGAATGCGGCCCCACACAAATTTGTAAACGTTCTTAAAACATGATGAGATGTATGCTTGGGCTTTTTTTTTTTTTTAGCTCATCAGCTATCTTTACTGTTAGTGTATTTTACGTGTGGCCCAAGACAATTCTTCTTCCAATGTGGCCCAGGGAAGCCAGAAGACTGGACACTCCTGCTGTATACATTACAGTGTATAATTTTTACAGTGCTAAAGAGTCTTCATATTTTTATAATTTTAGAGAAAGGTCACTGAGGACACGATGCTGCTCGGAGCATTTTTTGTCCTTTACTCATTTAAGAATATTTTTTCAGATCCTATGCTTCTGAGTCATTTTTTGAAAATGATATGTTCATTTACCTACATTAAATTAGATGATGCTGTGATACCAGTCTTTCCCAAACAAATATCTTTGCTTCAGAGGTAACTAGTTCAGCCCACCCCCAGGTTCAATGAGTCACTAGGAGGACTCACAGGACTCAGCATAAAGTTACTCTCATGACTACGATTTATTCCAGCAAAAAGAGGAAAGGCATTTGGGGTGAAGTCTGGGGAAAACCAGGGACAAGCTTCTAAGGCTCCTCTGTCAGTAAAGTCACAAAGGATAAACCTAACCCCCAGCAGCGAGTTCTATATGTGAAGAAAAGGTATGAAATTTTGCCAACCAAGGGAGCTCATTATAGACTTGGTGTCCAAGGTTTTTACTGGAGCCTGGTCATGCAGACAGCCCCAACCTGGCACATTCTGGCCTCCTAGAAGAAAGCAGGTGTTCAGCACAAACCACATTGTTTGCACGAACAGTCTGGCACAACGAGCCACTCTTATCAGTTAATGGTGGGAATGCGCAAAATCTCAGTTCTCTCCCAGATACCAGCCACAGGCCAACCTTGCAAGCAGGCCTTTTCACAGGTAGTGGTTGGGCCTGATATGTTCATTATTTTCTGCACAACACCATCAACAGAATATCAGTATTCATGATAGTGACAATTATAAGTTTGATGGGGTTCTTTTTTTCCCCAAAGCTGAGGTCTAGTCCCTTTCGTTATCATGAAATTAACATTTATGGAGCCCTTATCACAAGCCAGGCACATGATTTAAATCATCTAATGTTTGCAATAAACGAGTCCTGTTTTTGTCACAAATTGTACAGATGAGAACATTTAGATCCAGCTGAATGCGTTAAGTAACTTGCCTAAAGTCTCACAACTAATAACTGGTAGTGCTGAGATTGGACCAGGAGGGCCTAACTCTAGAATATGGGTGCTGGGGAGGTTCTCCACAGTTTCAACACACACCTTCCCTTTCTTTTCTAAATATGGTCATCAAAAAGTTACACATTCATTCATTCATTTATACACACACACACACACGCAAACACACACACACACATCTATATCTCCCCATATTGACAGAACACAAATACAACCATTATATTAACCTGGTGCAGACTGGCCTTCCAATATGTGTTGCGATGACTGACTAATTAAACATAACATCTGAATGTCTAGTATTTAAGTACTGCATCCTTAAAATACCTACATCATGTCAACTCCCGAAACTCAGTAGGACCCCAGTGAAAGAAAACCTAGGCAAGCCTCACCAATAAGTGCTTTAATTACCTGTCCATTTGTACTTTTTTTTTCTTTAGCATTTTTTGAAGTTGAGAAGACGGAATGTCATATTTGAAATAATGTACATATTCATCACCAACAATTTTTTTGAGTCTTTACAATGTGCAGAGAACAGAATTACTGCTCTCTTTTCAGAGTCATCAGCAGCTCGGCTGGAGCTGCCCTAGAAAATTTGGCCAGGGTTCTTGCTCTTGCTGTCTGGTCAATACAGCAGGTTTGATCTGGGAATAAAACCTCAATAGGTGCCACTGGTTTTTCCATCAAAATGTAAGGGATATAGGCTTCTATATCTAAGTGATCTTCCCTGAATGGATCATTCAAAACAGCTGCTCAACAAAAGAAACCACTTCTAGCTCTCTGCACAGAAAATAAAATTTTTTTAAACTTCAAAAAATTAAAATAAAATAAAGCCGAGAGCCATGAACAATTGAAAGCATCTGATGCCTGCCTGGTGTTCCCGGTTCCTGCTGGAGCTCAGCTTCAGCCCAGGTGAGGCCAGACGCTGTTGTCATGCAACAGGCTTAGCCAAACATGTGGATTTGATTTGTCAGAAAGTTAAACTGGGGACTCCAGTGCCTTTTGAAAGACGTAATCTGCTCCAGAGACCTTGCAAAGGGCATGGCTGACCTTGCATCTGTTGTGAAACTGGTAATACCCTCAAGGCAGAGGGAAAGCAAGTTTTGACAAAGCAGAATTGAGAAGCACGAAGCTGCCGGGAAACCAGAGTGGAAAAGATTCCAGAAAGTATAAAATATAAGAGGATAATGGTAACTGATTGCTTCTTTGCAATTGATTCTTTCAGAACGCTATCCCAAGGTGGTAGTAAGACCTAGTATATACGATGCATTGCTGTTTTTTTTCAAAGTGCTCTCACATGTATGATCTCACATCCTCTTCACAGCAGCCTGGAAAGGAGGCCAGATCTGCATTATTACGCCCATTTCACAGATGTGACATAGGCACAAAGATAATGTGACTTTTCCAATATCTTGGGACTGGTGCCTTGTCTTTTAATCTTGGTCAGTGCTGCTCAATCTTTAATGTGCAGACAAACCACTTGGGGATCAGTAGCTTCAGTAGGTCTGGGTGGGCTCAAGGGTCTTCATTTCTAACAAGCTTCCAGCTTATACAATAAGAAATCAGAATGCAGAATGCATTACTTTTAAATTGGTTATTTTTTTCTTATTGTGAAATAAACCCTATATTCACAAAGAGCATAAAATTGCACAGATGCTTAAAAATATTATTATAGTGCAAATACCATGTGACCTACTACCTGCATAAGAATTAGAACGTCACCTGAAGGCTTCTCCCTCATGGCACCTCACCCCCTTTAGCCCTCTTTCAACTCCCAGGAGAAAACACTGTCTTGGCTCTTATAATAATTATTTTCTAGCTTTTCTTTAGGAAATGAACTTTTTGAAGAGTTTTTTTGTTGTCATTGGCCTGGTCCCTAATACTTTGAAATCACCAGTATTTCACACCTAATAAAGGTACACAGGCCAAAGAGATAGATCTTATCTCTTGAAGTCTTTAGCAGGAGAAAATCCCCTAGAGGAGTCCAACTGGGGCCTGCTTTGCAAAAGTGTTCAGAAAGAGAGGGTATCACCTGCACAAAATACTAACTTTAGGAATGGGGTGTCCTGGGGAAAAAAAATGGACCCTGGCTCCTTGCTACTATATCAAGTCAATATTTAACAAATCAGTTATAGTCATGCAAAGTCTAATTCTGATGGCGGGATAGATAAGAAATGTCAGTATCCTGGCCAGGTGCAATGGCCCACTCCTGTAATCTAAGAACTTTGGGAAGCCAAGGTGGGTGGATCATTTGAGGTCAGGAGTTTGAGACCAGTCTGACCAACATGGAGAAACCCCGTCTCTACTAAAAATACAAAATTAGTCAGGTGTGGTAGCACATGCCTGTAATCCCAGCTACTCGGGAGGCTGAGGCAGGAGAATCACTTGAACCCGGGAGGTGGAGGTTGCGGTGAGCCAAGATCGCGCCACTGCACTCCAGCCTGGGCAACAAGAGTGAAACTCCATGTCATAAATAAATAAATAAATGTATCCAGAAGAGATAATGAAACAGATGAGGAGGGCGTTGTTAAACGTTCTGTCTGCCTTAGGTAGTCTTGCTTACAATGTTTCCTATTCCTTTCATTTGATGAAATCATCAAGACTGATTTTCAAGAAAACAAAATTTCCTAAAACAACTGCCTGTAAATACGATCTTTACTTTGTTCAGCCCCCAGGCTGATTAAAAGTTGGACTGGCAGCATATTCAAAGGGGCAAGAGCATAAGACCTGCCAGTGGTTGTACTTAGTACCAGGTGTCTAGGAAGTGTTGATGTAACAAACAGAAGGATGGAAATTTCCCAGATAGCTTGTGACTAGGCCTGGGAACTTAACGGAGAAGAAAGCCAAAAAAGGCTCCTGCTTCTTTATAAACTGACCCTCCCTCATGCAGTCTCTACTATGTGTGTATCGGTTAACTATTCCTGTGTAACAAATTGTCCCAAAATGTAGTAGTTTAAAACAACAACCTACCATTTCTCATGATTCCTTGGTTTGGCTGGGAGGTTACGGTGCTGGTCTCCCCTGGCATACTTTGGCTGAGGGCCAGCTGGGCTAGAAGGACTAACATGGTTTGTCACACAGAGCTGACAGTGGGTGCTGGCTGTTGCGTGGGGTACCTTGGATTTCCTCATTCTTAAATGTTAGACCCAGGGTTGTGAAATATTCAAGATTTTAATAAGCCTTAGTTGTTAAACCACTGGTAGCTTGAAATCAGCCTTGGTGGGAATACTTTTACCACAAAAACATCAGCAAATGCTGTAAATCAAGGCTCTTTCTGTGGAGTACTGGTTTACCGGAACACTACTGCCTACATCTGTGTGTGCCCTGTAGAGCCTTGCACCACGTGGCTGCTCAGTATGTCTGTTAAATTGAGTCCTCAGTTAAGAGGCAGACAGTTGCAAACCATGCCGAAGTCTTAGTGTCAAAAAATATTAAAACATTTATAAAATTAGGGGACTAGATCCAAGATAGCTGAATTTCTTTTGGGGATATGCAGTGATCACCACACACATACACACACACACACACACACACACACACACACATACACACACATTTTCTTTCTCCCTACATATTGTAAACAATATCAGCAGCATTGTTGATTTCAACTGTTACGGTTTTTGGATGGGGAGTTTCTGACTCTGACATAGTGTGTGATTATACACTTCTATCCTGAAATATAAATGTAATCATCTAGTTTCCCACAGGGCAGGAGTCCATGAAGCCGTACTGATGTGTCTGAGAGAGATATGAAGGTAAAGAAGAGACAGGGCGTCAAGCAGCATGCCTCTCCATGTGTCTTTATTTCTGTCTTCACTGTGTTGTCTGTGTTCTGGCATATTTTGACTTGTGCCTTTCTGTGGCTCCACGTATCTGTCTCTTCTGCCGTTGACTAGAGTAGCTAGTGTGCCTAGTTTTCTCTTAATTTGTTTTGGTCACCTCAGATCTCTATCCCGGTGAAAGAGGAGTGTGCATAGCAAGGTTGGTGAGTTGCCTTTTCTGCATAGTTTGCTATGCTTCTTGGCTAAGCATTCTCCAGGGCCCTGGACAGCACTGACCCGCTCGCTGCATTTCCAGGACTTGTTTGCATCCGGAAAATGACTAATTACGTCCTTGGGACTTGGTTATGGTACCATCCCAGGTATCTTCTTTGCTTCTTCCACTGCCTTTTTTTTTTCTTTTTCCTTTTTTGACTGACCAAAGTAAGGAACAAAAGTAAAGCATATAAACATAGTCTATCCATTTTTAGTTGTGTTTCGAAACAGTCTCCTGTGCTGCTGCTTTTCCTTCCTTTGCCCGTCCTTAAACTTTAGCGCTCCACAACATTTTGTCTTCTGACCTTTAACTTCTGGCTCCTTTCAATTAGTGGGAGGTCCTGGGTGAATTAATCCACACCCAATTACTGAAACTGATGGCCCAAGCCAGACAGCACAGATCCATGTATTCACTTACCTACTGGACATCTCTCCTGGAGTATCCCATAGGTTCTCAATGCTTACAGTCTGATTGAAACTCAATGCCTATTTCCTTCAGCCTCAATTAATGGGAGTCATCCTAGGCATCTTCTCCCTCACCTTCAGACAAATCCTATGGAGTCTACCTGTTTCAGTTCTCAATTGCTGTATAAAAACTACCCTAAGGCCGGGTGTGGTGGCTCATTCTTGTAATCCCAGCACTTTGGGAGGCCAAGGTGGGTGGATCATTTGAAGTCGGGAGTTCCAGACCAGTCTGGCCAATATGGTGAAACCCCGTCTCTACTAAATGCAAAAATCAGCCAGGCGGTAGTGGAGCACACCTGTAATCCCAGCTACTCGGGAGGCTGAGGCAGGAAATTCGCTTCAGCCTGGGAGGCGGAGGTTGCAGTGAGCCGAGATCACGCCACTACACTCCAGTCTGCTGACAGAGTGCGACTCCGTCTCAAAATAATAAACAAATAAATTTAAATTTAAAAACTACCCTAAAACTTAGTGGCTTAGAACAACAATGATTTATTATTTCTCATGATGCCATGAGTTGCCTGGGTATTCCTCTGTTAGTTTCCCCTGGGTTCCTTAACATGCCTGCATATAGTTAGTGACAGCTGGGCTGGAAGGCATAAGAGGGCCTCCCTCCCTCATGCGTCTGACAGTTGATGTTGGGGAATGGTTGCTGGCTAGAGAGCTTCAGTCCTTCTCCCCGTAGCCTCTCATCTTCCACTAGGCTAGATTGCCTTCCTTGTATTGGAGTCTCAGGGCAGCTTTCCAAATGAACAAACGCAGAAGCTGCCAGGCCTGTTAGGCCTAAGCTTCAGGACGCTTATGTCATGTCTGCTGCATTGTATTTGTCAAAACAAGTCACAAGGCCAACCCAGATGCAAGAGGGTGGAAAGATGAACTTCACTCCTCCAAGGGAGAAGCAGCAAGGTCACACAGCAAGGGAGCGTATGAACCGGGATGGGAGGAATTTATGAGCATAAAATAAACTACCACAGTAGCATATGAAGGCATATGGAATTTGTTCTATGTCAAGGTCTGTCTCAATACGACCTACGTTTTAGGGTGATAACTCTGGTGATTTGTGAATGTGAGTTAAAAAGGTCAGAGATTAGATATAGGAAGTCCAGTAGGGAGTACATTTCAGTAGTCTGGGCAAGAAGGAAGAGGGCATTGTTCATAGGCTAGGGATTGTTCATAGGAGTGCATGTGGAGAAATGCACATGAGATATTTCTGAAGTAGAATTAGAGAGAGTCCAGTGTTTACTATATGCTCTGTACCAGCATAGGTGATCTAGGGAGGTGTGAGTAAGTTATTAGTAAGAGTTAATCCAGCCAACAAATAGATACTCAAATATTTGGCTAGTGAGGAACTTAAAGTCTTTTTTGGGATAAAGGAAAACCTAGTGCAAAAAAAAAAAAAAGAAGGTTCTAGTGAACTATGTACCTTTACTTCATCTTACAGAACCTCTCTTTCTTTTTTGTTTTTTTATTTTTTTATTTTTTTGAGATGGAGTCTTGCTTTTATTGCCCAGGCTGGAGTGTAGTGGCGCGATCTCAGCTCACTGTAACCTCTGCCTCTTGGATTCAAGTGAGTCTTGTGCCTCAGCCTCCTGAGTAGCTTGGAATACAGGCATGTGCCACCATGCTTGGCTAATTTTTGTATTTTTCATAGAGACAGGGTTTCAACATGTTGGCCAGGCTGGTCTCCAACTTCTGACCTCAAGTAATCTGCTCACCTTGGCCTCCAAAGTGCTCGGACTGTAGGTGTGAGCCATGGTGCCTGGCCTCTTTCCCTCTTCTGAACATGCATTGTACTTACCATCTGTCCTGTTCTTTGCACATGTAATAATATACTGCCTTCTATTGTTTTTTTTTTTTTTTTTTTTTTTTTTTTGAGACAGTGTCTCTCTCTGTTGCCCAGGCTGGAGTACAGTGGCACAACCTTAGCTCACTGCAGCCTTGACTTCCTGGGCCCAAGCCATTCTCTTGCCTCAACCACCTGAGTAGCTGGGGTTCCAGATATGCATCACCACACCTGGCTAATGTTTTGTAGAGACGGGGTCTCGCCTTGTTGCCCAGTCTGGTCTTGAACTCCTGAGCTCAAGCAATCCTCCCACGTTGGCTTCCTAAGGTGCTGGGAGTAGAGACATGAGCCACTGTGCTGCCCTTTTATTATTATTTAACCTTTTTATTTGTGTTAACTTTATTTTCCTTGCTAAATTTTAAATCTGTGGAAAGTCTAATGATGTGAGCCCATTCAGGAAATTCACAGAATATGCTCTGTGCCGTGTTAGAAGGAAACAAATTGGATGGGGACTCTTGTTAGAGAAAACACAGAAGAGATTGGAGTTGAGGTGGAGTCATTCTTAAAAACACGCATAAGACGGTGAGTCTGCATGAAGAGGATCCCTGTCTCTACAAAACATTAGCCAGGTGTGGTGGTGCCATCTGGACTCCAGCGACTCAGGCAGCTGGTAGGGTTCACACTCTGGACTCTTGGTTTACTGAAGTTCTTTTAGTTTATTCCACTATCTCATAAGAAAAATGAAGCAAATCAAGTCACACTTCAAATCGACTGAGGAGCTGTTGCTGTAGAAAGGAACCTGATAAATCCCTTCATCGGGTAAATAATACTTTGTGTGTAAATCTGGACTTACATAGAGTATATGCTTTTCAGCGTGATTAAGGTGAGCTACTATGTTCTTTCAGGAAAGTAAAGATGTTTTAAGGAAAGTGAAGGAGGCCTTTGTTCATTCCTTTGATGGATATTTATTCAGTGCTTCTCTGTGGGAATGTTAAGATGAGAAAAGCAGATGGTCCCTGTCCTCAGGGAGCATATTGTTTTTCACTATCCCTTATTATTGGGTTGCTAAAAAGGAGAATGTCTATTTTATTTATGGAAGTAAGTCAGTAGTTTAAAAAAACTTTTCTTTTCTTTTCTGCTTATCACAGTAATGCACCTCATTAAAAAAGTATTTAAAAAACCCAAACATTATAAGAATGTATAATACAAAAAGTTAGTTTTCAGTATTGCCAGCTCCAAAGAAACAATCACAGTTACATATGAAAATTTTAACCCTTAAAACTTCCTCTAGAGGAGAAACAGAGGATACCAGCTAGGAATTTCCCTATCCTGGCTCCTGTAGCCCTTCAGGACTTGGAGATTTTTTTTACTGGGCAGCTCCTAACCTTGGGGCAAGCAGAAACACAGCTGAAAGTCAACAGAAAACAAAACTCTGGTCATGGGGCCTGAGAAAGACTTTTTTCCACTGCCTTTTAAATTTATTTTCATGAAAAGAACCAAAGACATTTAGAATTAGGATTGTTCTAGAAAATCCAGGATAGATGGCCACCAGATAACTATGGGGAATCAGGGCACACCCACAGTAAACACTCAATAGATATTTTCTGAAGGGAGGAATGAGGACTGTACTTATATTTATAAAATTAAAACAAAACAACCCTGAAATACATGCTGGACTTCACAGGTTTTGATTTATCTCCTCCTCCTCTTTTTTTTTTCCCATGCAGAGCAAAGGGAAAAACAGCAAGTGTTTCCTGGCTGAATTTTATTTTGCTTTCAGTTTCTGCCGTTTCAATTCCTGTTATCATGCTTCCAGGTACACTGAACTGCCCCAAACCCATGAGATCCAAGGCCACGTTGAAAAGCCTTTGACCGCAGTGCAGGGAGCAGAAGACATTAACGGCGTGGTGTCAACACAGCCTGCACTCAGGAAAAGAGCACAGAGATAACCCCGGATGGATGGTACTTTTTGAAAATGCTTTACTGCAAAAGGGTGGCAAGGGTTTTACAAAGGCTCTGAAGAAACATATTTAGGTTAATAAAGCTTTTTATTGAGTGTTTACTGAGTGTTACTACGCTCTTTACATCTATTAACTCACTTCATCTTCAAAACAACCCTATAAAGACGTTTCAACTTTAGTCCTCACCTTACAAATGAAAGAGCTGAGGCACAGTGAAGTGCGGTGGCCTGCCCAGGTGAGAAGCAAGACAGGATGTGAACCCAGGCAGCCTGGCCCCAGGGCCCAGGTATGAAACCATTCTGCTATAGTGCCTCTCAGATGACAGAGAAACTTGATGAATTACTGGGTTGCTGAATTTTACTTTGCTAGGTTGCTTTTTTCCCCTTAAGAGTAGAACAAAACATACTTGAAGTATTGAAAATAACTTTTTTAAAAAAATTGTTTTAATTTTTGAGACGGAGTCTTGCTCTGTCACCAGGTTGGAGTGCAGTGGCACGATCTCAGCTTACTGCAACCTCTGCCTCCTGGGTTCAAGTGATTCTCGTGCCTCAGCCTTCCGAGTAGCTGGGATTATGGGCATGCATCACCACACTCAGCTAATTGTATATTTTTTATTAGAGATGGGATTTCACCATGTTGGCCAGGTTGGTCTCAATCTCCTGACCTCATGATCTGCCCGCCTCGGCCTCCCAAAGTGCTGGGATTACAGGGGTGAGCCACTGCCCAGCTGAAAATATCATTAATTTTATTTTATTTATTTATTTATTTGAGATGGAGTCTTGCTCTGTTGCCCAGGCTAGAGTGCAGTGGTGCAATCTCAGCTCACTGCAACCTCCGATGTCCAGGTTCAAGCAATGCTCCTGCCTCAGCTGGAATTACAGGTGTGCACCACCATACCTAGCTAATTTTTGTATCTTTATCAGAGACAGGGTTTCACCATGTTGGCCAAGCCAGTTTTGGACTTCTGGCCTCAGGTGATCCACCCGCCTTGGCCTCCCAAAGTCCTGAGATTACAGGCGTGAGCCTCCACGCCCGGTCTCCCATCTGAGTTATTAACTTCTCTTGATGGTACTCAAAGAAGAAGAAAAATATCCAATTTAAATTATTTTTCTTTTGCTGACTGCAAGCAGAATTAGCTTATTTCTGCTTTGGCAAACTCCTACTCCTATGGTTCTGTCTTTTGTTTCAACCCCATAATGGCTATTTTATATCTCAAACTTACATTCACATGATTACATCTGATTTATTTTGCACGTCAGTCTAACCACTAAGCATATGTCATCACATTACTTAATTTATAACAGAACATAAATTTGCTGCGTTGGCTCCTTTAGTTAAAATAGAATCTAGTAATTTATAGTCACCCACAAAGTAGTTCACAGTGAAGAATACTAAATAACAATTAACAATGGCCGAGACACTCAAGAGAAAAAAATTCAAGGCAGATTTCTGTTAAAAAAAATTATTTTCTTAAAAAAAAAGCTGCTATTCTTGTTTTCTACCTTTATCTCCGACATTCTGCTGTCCTCAGAGACAGTTTTATACTCTTCATTTTTGGAAGAGCAGCATAATTGAATAGGCACAGAAGGAAAGATGAGCTGGTTTGCATTTCCATTAAATTTCAGCTCTCAGCTTGAAAAAAAAAGAATTTATAAATAAATAAATATGTCCCCCTCTAAAAACTTCAGAATCTTTTAGTATCTTTTTGCAAGGAGAAAGGGGAAGGTATACAGATAATCCAATGAAATCTATAGCTTGTCTTCCAGAAAATGCAGAGATATACATAAACCCCCAAGTCATAGTCATTTCCATGACTCCAGTTTAAGAATCCCTGGCTTAGAAGTTGGAGAAAACAAGATCCAAAAATGTTGGATATATGAATACTGACTATATTATTCAGCAAACAGTGGTATAAGCCAGACCCTTAGTATTCCAAAATAGTTAATATATAATTTGGGTATGGAGTAAATTAAACTCCTATTTACAATCCAGTAAATTTATGAAAAAAATAATCTTAGGTTTGGTTAAACAAATCTGGGTTTGAGACCACTGTACCCGTCTCCAGAACAGCAGCAGAAAAAAGTAAGGAAATGCTCCCATCGTAACTGACTCATTTCCTTTTCAGAACGGGAATATGCCTTTTAACATGCATTGCCTTACACTTAAATCTATACATTCAGCATTCTTATATGTCAGGACTCTTTCTTTCTTTCTTTTTTTTTTTTTTTGCAATAGAAAAGTCCCTAACAAAACCAGGACTCATGTGGTAGCCCTTGGATACTTTAATTATGTGACTAGACAATAGAGGAAAGAACAAATTCATAAAAACCTTGACATTCCAAATTGGAATTGTCTTGACTGGTACCAGGTTAGAGCCTCCGCAAACATCACTGATGCTTGTAAGAATTCAATGACTGCTGTTACTCAAATTGGATCACTTTAGCCAATGTTGGTATGAAGAATATATGGGCAGCTCCCCAAAGACCTGTTGCCACTTACTCCATTGTTTTGAGGACAGAAATATAAAACTTTTCCTGGTTCTTTATAAATCCCTCTAGGAGTTCTCACTGGTTTACAGACAAAGGCGGTCTTTTAAGAAGACTGTGTTTAGAAAAAAAATTATAACCGACAGGAGGCTGTAGTAACAATTTGAAACATGAAATACATAAAAAGAAAACTAAAGCAAAAGAAAAGAGACTCCAATTAGGAGTCTGGAGTGGCTTTATTAAGCCCATGACTAAAGCATGTTGAGAGGCAGACAAGTGACTTCTCTAAGCATAATGAATAGGGCTTTTTCCATCAAAGAAAGGCTATATTATTACTCTACACGTCCAGCAAAAAATAAACAGTTTCATTTCAGAATTAATTTTTTTAATAGTAGAAATTACATTTTTTCTGCTTTCCTCTTGGCTCTTTCCTTATTCCTTTCTTGGGTCTTACGCTATGTGCTTCACCAAATGGTCAGCGCCCGTTTCCTCTGCTTGCTCTGATGAAAAGATCATTTGATGCCATATGAGTGGGAATCTCCCCACTTTACCATTTTGTCCACTGGGCCTCCCTCCTGTTCCCGCCACATTACTGGGGTTGACACTAAGAAATGCTCACAGGAAACTGGTGCCGGCGGTTGGAGGGATGAGAAGGAAGCCAAACCAGAACTGCAGGGGAGCTAGAAGCCTACACTGGGGGTGATCTTCAGAAGGCTTCTGCGGAGTAGTGAAGGTCGGGTTTTCTGCATTTCAAGGCACCATCCATTAGGCAAGTGTTATGCTTCTTCACATTATCTTTTCGTTCATGTATCCATGTCCTCAACTAAACTGAAAGCTCTTTGATGGCAGAGACCAGGTGGTAGATGATTGCATCTATTCATTTGGCTTCTCCCACCCACTTTCTTATTCTTCTCTTTTGGGTTCTTTGGGTAATTTCTCCCCTACTCCATAAGGCATTGATGGGGCTATCAATTACAGTCCCGACCCTTCCTGATCATAATGATTGGTTCATGGGACTTGGGCAGAGCTAGTCAAAGGCATTCCTGGTATCGATAAATGAGTATCAAGAGAGAAGCATTTATTCTCTGTCCTTTGGGGTTGCTGAGTTGGGAGATGTGAACCTGAGGCTTTTGGTGATTGTTCTGCTTGTCAACTAGAGAATGCCTGCATACAAAATGAAGACAGGAAGAGAAGAGCAGGGCCACGAAGAAAGAGGAGGCCGGAATAGGGCCCTGACAGTTATTATTTGAGCTGTTGAATCCATCAGGTGTTGAAATTGGGTTGAGACCTAGACTTTGTTTATGCGAATCAAAATTATTTTTTAATTTAAGTTGGGTTTCTGCTATCTCAACCTTAAAAATGTTAACATAGTTAATTTCTTTTTTCTTTTCTTTCAGTTTTTGGGACAGAATGTCGCTCTGTCACCCAAGCTGGAGTGCAGTGGTGCAATCATAGCTCACTGTAACCTCGACCTCCTGGGCTCAAGTGATCCTCCTGCCTCAGCCTCCCCTATGTAGGTGGGACTATAGGGACATGCCACTATACCTAGCTAATTTTTAAAAAACTTCTTATAGAGATGGGGTCTTGCTGTGTTGCCCAGGCTGGTCTTGAACTCCTGGCCTCAAGTGATCCTCTGCCTCAGACTCCCAAAGTGCTGAGATTATAGGCGTGAACCATGGTGCCTGGCCACAGATAATTTCTTAAGGTTCATAATGAATCAACAGCATTGTAATCGTGCCTGGCATGTGGTAGGTGCACATAGATGTTGGTCAGTGGAAATACGATTTGTTCATAAACTGATTCCAGTGGTACTTCAGCAGAGGGCAAAAATCTTGAGACAACACGGTAAAAATGGTACAGGAAAATCAATTCTAGTACTTTGTTAATACTCCCAGCCCAGCAGTACGACACTTTTGGGTAAGGGCCAACAGGAGGGAGAGGGGTGGTGCAGTAAGCAGAGAGGCTAAAAAGCACAGCCTCCAAAGTCAGGCAGGACGAGGTCTCAATGTTGGATCTGCCACCTGGCAGCTGCTTGACTTGAGGTAAGTCACAGAGCATCTCTAAATGTCAGTTTTATAGAAAAATAGGAAATAGTACCTATAGTTTACTGGAGTGTGAGGATTAAACGTAAGGGAATTAATACAATGGTACGAGGCACTGTGAGTATCCAGTAAATGCTTATTATAATGATTATCAGTGTCTTGGAAGAAGATATTGCTATGAATTAAACTTTATAAAATCATAAAATTATTTTTAAAAATAGAGCTAAGAGGCCCTTTGAGAGCAAAAAGTACTCATCTCTCTATATTTAACATTGAAAAAAATGTATTAGTAATTTAAAGCCCCTGCCGTTGGCTGCATGCAAGCTTAAGATGTGAGACGAAGTTCGATTCCTCTAGATAAGAAAGGGATGGATTGTAAAGTCCACTGATTGTTGTATCCTCTAGCACCAAGAATATTCCTAGGAAATGGTAGATACATTAAAAATATTTGGCTTTTTAAAATTAATTTTTTATCTTTTTGAATTAAATTTTTTTTTGAGATAGGGTCTTGCTATGTTGCCCAGACTGGTCTCAAACTTCTGGATTCAAGTGATCTTCCAGCCTTGGCCTCCCAAAGTGTTGGGATTACAGGTGTGAGCTACCACTGCCATGTCCCAGCCAAAATTATTTGTTGAATGAAGCCAGGTGCAGTGGTTTCATTCAACAAATATTTGAAAAAATATATATTCAATATATATCTCTAATATATTTAATATAATATTCAAATATATATATATATATATATATCTCTAAATATACAAGTATTTTTGACAAGGTCTCCTGTCACCCAGGCTGGATAACAAATATATATATATACATATTAATAAATATATATATACACACATTAACAAATATATATATACACACACACACACACACACATATGTGTATATGATGTATATTTGTTGAATGAAAATGACTTGGAATAGGGAGAAATCTTGAGTATGACTGGAAAAAGGAACAGGAAAAATATCTTTGTAAAGGGAAAAAGAGAGGGGGAAAAACAGAATTTGGGCAGCTGGTAGAGGAAAAGAGAATTTGGGGGGAAAAGTATTTCAAGAAATCTTTAACGATGTTTTGCTGGTGATATGTGATGCAACCCAGCCTGTCTCACACCCTCTCAATCTTCAGTAAAAATCAACGCTGCGATTCAAAGCCTTTGGAATCTGCTTAGGGGATTCTGGCATGTGACAATTCAGGCAACTTACCTCCAGGGCAGACATGGGTCCCAGGAAGCCTGATTACATCTATGTTGTATCCAGAGGAACAAACAGGACCCAGAGAGGTCAAAGGATTTGCTCACCTGATGAATAACAGAACCAAAACTAGACCTCAAATCTGATTCTTATTTCACTGGCCTTCTCATACATTGGCATGAGGCGCTCTTAGCTCACTTCCATACTCATTCAGGCTCACGTTGAGTAAGTCAGAATGTGGCCAATCCATCCAACAGAGTCTGGCTCTGCCTGCACACTGGGCCTGCGCTCACAGATGCTGAATGGTGACTGTCTGAAGATTCTAGCCCTGGCCTGACCATGCAGCCTCTGCAGAGCCTTGGAAAAGTTACAACCTCTTCTGAGTTTTCTTTTCATCATCTGAAAACCGGGAGCTAAGACTACCTCCACCTCTGTGTCATCGTGCAGATCAAGTAAGATGTTGCATTAATTGCATGTAAAACAGTAAGTATTGGATGTGTGCCTATTAAGTGATTATTTCTATTTATTACACTTGTATTAAAAATAGTATTTCTTAGAACACATTATAATATTTCCCCTTTTTATACTCCTTTATATAGCTCTTTTATATTGAGGTACTAGCTCACAAGAATTCATTTTTCAAAATCTTACTTCCTCTCTTACATAATACATAATCAAAATAAAACTTAAAATCATAGGATAAACTTTATACATAATTCCTCAACTCAGATATCGATTTTAAATATTTTATATAGTTGTATTTATTTTTAAATTTTGCATAAGTTTTTAAAATTGTGCTCATAATACACACTTATTTGCATCATTTAAAAATATACTTAAGGGAAAATTTTAAGCATTTTTCTATGCCATTAAATATTCTTTAAGAATGTGATTTTTAATAGCTGCACCATAGTTCATTATATGGACATACCATAATATATTAAATATTTTCCAACTTAGATTATTTCCAATTCTTTCATTATAAATAGTACTTGGATAAACCCCTCTGCATATAACGTTAGCTCCAAGCTTACTATCCTTTTTGTATCTCAGTTACCTCGTTTGTAAAGAAGAAATAATAATATTAGGTTGGTGCAAAAGTAAATGCAGTTTTTGCCATTAAAAGTATGGCAAATAGACTTGGAATAGGGAGAAAAGTACCATCAGAAGTATGGCAAAACCCGCAATTACTTTTGCACCAATCTAATACTAACTACTCTCCAGGGCTGCTGTGAGGATTAAGTGAGTCAATACATGTTAAAGACTCAGCATTTTGCCTGGTGCATAAGCACTCACTACTGTCAACTACTATTATTACTATTAACTATATATATATATGTATATGTATATATATATGTATATATATATAATTTTTTTAAAAATAAAAATAGAGACAGGGTTTCACCATGTTGGCCAAGCTGGTCTCGAACTCCTGGCCTCAAGTGATCTACCCATCTCGGCCTCCCAAAGTGCTGGGATTACAGGTGTGAGCCACCACGCCCGGCCAACTTTAGATATTTGCAGTTGGTATCCAAAACATATCCAAAAGTGACTACTTGGTATTAAGTACATCAAATTATGCCTTCTAATAATATTGTAATATTTTAACAGTTTTTTCCATAAATCTGCTTTTTCAAATAACCTATAATGTGATGGGTGTTTCCTTATGAATAGTAATTGAAAATACGTTTGGCTAGATTTTATTTCTATGCCTCAGGATATCCTTGGAGGGAAGGCAGGGGTCTTAATGTATCAAAAGTAATTTCCTGGCTTTAGAGTTTAAAGGAAATAAACAAAGACCTACCTATTTGATTGGCCAAATACTCGCTCGACAAGGTTAAAATCGAGTTAAAGTACCTTTTAGACATTCCGTAGTTGGACTAGCAGCTGTAGGTCAGAAGTTCAGAACAAAAAGTGAAATCCTAGGATTAACTGTCATAGTCTTGTATCAAATATTTTTCTGTTGAATCAACTTCCCATGGTGATTTTTTCTGGATGAGGCTTTGCCACCACTTCTGTCTGCCACCTTCTGAGTTGGCACCGATAACGCAGTATGGAGTAGAAAAGCAGCTTAACTGATGGAAGACAGCTTTTCAGGACTGTCTCTCTAACTCATGAGAGCCTCGGGTACCTGCAGATTCTGTGGATTTTGTTGTGTGGAGCATGAAAGCGAAGAGCCATGGAAAAACGAGAACGACAGGCTAAGCCCTGGCTCCGCTGCTAACCAGCTGTGCAACTCTAAGCAAATGACTCAAGCTTTCTCAGTTTTATTTCCTCCAAAAAAGGTGGTAATGATAATACTTACCTCATTAGGTCCACCCCTAACATTTCCAGGACCCCTGGTAAGAGTATACAGAAAAACCTCTGCCACAGCCCCCCTCCCTTCTCTTTGCGTCTGGCTCCATCCTGCCCTCCTCAGCGTGCAGATCCTAACTCCTGCCGCTCCCTTCCCCACTGCAACCACCCTTGCCATCTCTCAGCCCCTGGGCACAGTTCACCTGCATTCCACGGCACAAGAGGCCCATGCAAACGCAAGAAGCAGGCTTGGGCCACTGAGGCAGGGAATTTAGGGGTCCTGGGCAGCCAGAGTTTGGTCTAGAAAGGTGTGGCGCTTCCATCCCCACAGGGAGGCAGGTGGCAAGTGTCTTTAAAGTGTGGGCCTCAGTTGCCTCGGTCTGAGGATGAAATGAGTCAGTGCACACACAACGCTTCTGACACGGAGCTAGGAGTGTGCCCTTGAGAAAGGGGATCCTTCCATGGGAGTCAGCGCCCTTAAGTCTCCCGTTAAGGTCTTGTCAAATTGATGTTGGAACATCTCAAATATTTACCAAACGAGGGGCACAGCCCTTACGTGGATAAAGATTACAGTGACATTTCACACTTGCAGTGTATTGAAAGGCCCCGCATAGACTATTTCAAGTCAGAGAAACCTATTCAGGTTCAGATTTGCAGACTGAGAGTTTTTGTTTGTTTGTTTTTGAGACAGAGTCTCACTGTCGCCCAGGCTGGAGTGCAGTGGTGCGATCTCAGCTCACTGCAACCTCTGCCTTCCAGGTTCAAGCAATTCTCCTTCCTCAGCCTCCCGAGTAGCTAGGATAACAGGCGTGCATCACCACACCCAACTAATTTTTGTATTTTTAGCAGAGATGGGGTTTCACCATGTTGGCCAGGCTGGTCTCAAGCTCCTGACCTCAAGTGATCCCCTGACCTCAACCTCCCAAAGTGCTGAGATTACAGGCTTGAGTCACTTTTTTTATTCATTAGTTAAGCGTGAAATAAAAGTAATTTTAAAGTGTCCTTTCTTGTTCTCATTTCAAAACCTAGCTTGTTTCATTTATCTATAATCAATACATTCTTTGGCTTTTTAGCATCTGAAAATTTCTTACATGATATATATTTCTATAGCTTTTAATTATGGAAATGCTGAAACTATATGAAAGAGAGGGAACATAATGGGCTCATCTGTGATTCCCCACGTACCCACTGCCCACTCAGCTTCCACACGCACAGCTAATCCTGTTTCATCTATAAACTCTCCTTCCTGCCCCACTCTTGGCGATGGATTTTCGATCAAAGCTCAGGCCTCTTATTTCATCCACAAACACTTTGTTTTTTTATAAGATTTTTATGAAAACATTTTAAGCTTTTTCCATCTGGCTGCTTTAAGACTCCTCTTGTTCAACTGGGCTGACAATGAACCAAACCACGAGTCTTTTTAGATGCCTTGCATGGTTTTAGGTCCAGATAATTCAGGGCAAATCGGTTTGAAAATTGAACCTCTTTTAATTTGTCTGCCAGACTGGAACTGAGTAAGGGAACATTTTGGATACTTTTTATTCCTTGATGAATTTTTGCCAACTCTGTATATGGTATTTCCATAAAAGTCTTGTTTTTCTCCCTTTTCTTTGAAGCATGAAGCTTCTTTTCCCTTTATTGAGAGGCGGGAAGAGACTGTCCCCACACTCCTTCATCCCCCCTGCTGCTGCTTGGCTTTCGTTGGGCTGTATTCCCTTCCGAGTCTCAGTGTGTACACTCTGGGGGTTGGCAGTCCACTGGGGACCAGACATGGGGAGGGTGGCCCTGCTTGATGTCATACAAAGATTACTGCACTTCAGTTACTGGAGCTCAACTGAAAACTTTAAAAAGTTCCCTTTACAGTCATTGAATTTTAAATCATCACCCTAAAAAGAATGAGAGAGAAAAAAAATGATTCCAAATTGGACAGTTTTTTTTTTTTTACATTTCTTTGGCAGAAACATTGTTCTTATTTTCAGTCGAATGGTTGGGTATTAATTAAGGCTTAGTGCTCGGCCGCTATCTCCTTTTCTACATTCTTGCTGCTGATCGTCATATATGTGACACATGACTTCTGTTTAAATGCTCAAGTTTATTAGAGTGGAAAAAAAAATCTCTGTTATACAGGAAAGGAAAAGAGATTAGGAATCAAGTCCAACCGTTTGCTTATTCATCTGCATATGGTTAAAGATTTAAAAGAATCCATTGGTTTCTGTTTCACTGCTGCATGCAGGCCAAGGAGAAACAAGGAAAAAAAATCCTTTTCCTATCCATGGTGTAGAAATACATCTTCTGACTTTTGCCTGGGGGGCAAGAAATTTCTTCCTCTTTTAATATTAAGTACCCAAGCTTTGGAGAAACTGGCTCCTTCTGAAAGGTTATTTTTCTAATTACCTATTGCTTTGTGACAAATTACTCCAAAACTTCACAGTGGAAAACACCACCATTTAATCATGCCTGTGAACTCTGTGGATCAGCAAATCACAGGGCACAGAAGGGAGAGCTTTTCTCTCCTCCACGGTGTCTGAGCCTCAGCTGGGAAGACCAGAAAGTTGGAGTGACTCAGATGGCAGGGCTGGAATCATCTGGAGACTTCTCATCTTACATGTCTAGTGCCTTCATTGAGACGACTCAAAGTCTATACTAAGATGTGATTGTCAACTGGAATGCCTACAGATGCCGTAAAATTCACCCAGTAAACAATTTAGTGGCTTTTAGTATATTCACAGAGATGTACAACCATCACCACCTTCGAATTCCAGAACATTTTCATCACCTCCAAAAGAAGCCCCATACCCATTAGGAGTTGCCTTCCATTTCCCCATCCCACTGCCCCTGGAAACCCCTAAGCTACTTTCTGTCTATGTATCTGCCTACTCTGGGCACTTCATGTGAACGGAATCATGCATTCGTTGTCTTCTGTGGCTGGCTTCTTTAACTTAGCATACTATTTACAAGGTTCATCCACACTGTAGCATGTATTAGTATTTCTTCATTCCTTTGTGTGACTGAGTAATATTCCACCGTATGGATGTACCACATTTTGTTTATCCATTCATTAGTTGGTGAGCATTTGGGTTGTTTCTGCTTTTGGGTTATTACGAATAATATTGCTGTGAACATATAAGTTTTTGTGTAAACATATGTTTTTAATTCTCCAGGGTATATACCTATGGGTAGAATTGCTGGGCCATGTGATAACTTTATGTTTGATTTTTGTGGAACTGCTGAACTGTTTTCCACAGCAGCTGACCATTCTACATTCCTACCAGCAATGTATGAGGGGTCCAATTTCTCCAACTCCTTGGCAGCACACATTTTCTGGGTTTTCTTGGACTACAGCCATCCTAGAGGGTTGCTGCGCTTAGTTTCAGGAGAGCCTTCTTCACACACTGATAGAGACAAAGGTGACTGAGGGCTTACTATTTAGCAGGCTCTGTGCTAAACCCAGTACATGCATCATCTAGTTTCGTGCTCACTACAACTCTAACGTAGGTACCGTTATTATACTTATTTTACAGAAAGGTAAAGGAACTTGCTAGAAAAGGATAGAGTTTGGGAGATGTGGATTTCCCATATTAAAAAAAATTACAGAACTTTGTTACTTGGAACTTGAAGGTAGGAGTTTGGTGGTGCAAGTGAAAGGTTAATTTTTTTTTTCACAACAAAAAACATCTGGCTGATTGTCGTTGGCAGAAGTCTAAGATGGCCCCAGACTGGGTTTGGTCCTGTAATCCCAGCACTCTGGGAGGCTGAGACGGGTGGATCACTTGAGCCCAGGAGTTCGAGACCAGCCTGGCCAACATGGTGAAACCCCATCTCTGCTAAAAATACAAAAATTAGCCAGACTGGTGGCGCACTCCTGTAATCCCAGCTACTCAGGAGGCTGAGGCATGAGAATTGCTTGAACCAGGGAGGAGCAGGTTCCAGTGAGTTGAGATTGCACCATAGCATTCCAGCCTGGGTGACAGAGTGAGAATTCATCTTAAAGAAAAAAAAAGCCCCTAATATTCTACTGCCTGATTTACATGCCCTGGATAATCTACTATCCTTAAGTATGAGTAGGATCTGTGAATATGACATTTCACTTCTCTGATTATGTTACATTAACATGGCAAAAGGGATGTAGTTATGGTCCTAACCAGTTGACCTTGAGTTAATCAAAAGGGAGATTATATTGACCCAGTCATGTGAATCTATATAAAGATAGGAAACAGGCCACCGCGAATCCTACAACTGCAAGGAACTGAATTCTGTCAACAACCATCTGAATGAATCTGAAAGAGGATTCAGAGTGGCAGATCAGAACTCAGCTTTGGCCATCACCTTGACTTCAGCCTTTTGAGATCTTGAGTAGAGAACCTTCTTTGCCTGCATTTCTAACCTACAAAACTATGAGATAATGTATTGTTTTAAGTCAATATATGTGTGGCAATTTTTTACACAGTAATAAAATATACAGATCACTGACTGACCAAAGAGGAGATAGGACGGGCACAGTGCTACACGCCTGTGATTCCAGCACTCTGGCAGGCCGAGGTAGGAGGATTCCTTGAGGCCAGGAGTTTGAGACCAGCCTGGACAACATAATGAAATCCTGTATCATCTATTTGAAAAAAAAAAAAAAAGAGATGAATTCATCGATGTGACATTATACAGAGCAGCAGTTCTTATAATGTGGTCCTGAGGTCCCTGGGAGTCTTCAAGGTGTTTTTAGGGGTTTATGAGGTAAAAACTATTTTCATAATAATATTAAGATGTTATTTGCCTTTTCCTTGTTATTCTCATGATGGTATAGTTTTACAGATGCTACATGATGTGTGATGATATTGTTCTGACAGCCAATGGAATATGTCCTTTTGTATTCTCGTAATTAAAATTTTTCTCCCATTTCCACAATGGTAAATACTGACGAAAGCTTATTGGACTTTTCAATTTTTATTTTATTTTTTGCGACAGGGTCTCGCTTTGCCACCCAGGCTGAAGTGCAGTGGCATGATCTTGGCTCACTGCAACCTCTGCCTCCCTGCTCAAGCGATCCAACAACCTCAGCCTCCCAAGTAGCTGGAAATATAGGTGTGAGCCACCATGCCTGGCTAATTTTTCTATTTTTTGTAGAGATGGGGTTTTACCGCGTTGCCCAGGCTGGTCTTGAACTCCTTGGCTCAAGTGATCCGCCCGCCTCAGCCTCCCAAAGTGCTGGGATTACATAGTGTAAAACACTGCTCCCACCCGGTTTTCAATAAGTTTTTAGTATAATGAGGTCCTGGGACCAAAACATTTGTGAAACACTGGTCTCGATAAAATATAACTGAAGTGAACCTAGACAAGTCTGAAGCTATAAGTAATTTAAGTATTTAATCAGTGCCTGTGTTTTGTAGAGCTGTGGTATACATACTATAAAAAGTGGAACAAGGATACAAAACTGGCCTGAGGTAAAGTCCCTGAAGACAAACATAAATAATTAGCAAGATCATTCCCTGTTCCGTCCTCAGGTGTTTCTGAGTACAAGGACTGCGATCTGATGGTGTGGAACTCGGCACTAACCTTTGGAATGGCTGGCTATGTCACAGAGTTAGTTAGAGAATTTGCTTCAACTAGGCTGAAGACAAAGACTGTGGGTGAGGCAAAATCTAAGTTGGAAGTGAAGTAGAAGGAGGACAAATATTTAAGGCATTATCCTTTGGAACTTTGGAACTCAACTAAAATATCACTTTCTTAGAAAGCCCTTTCCTGATTTCCCTATCTAGAACACCAAGTACCTTCTGCTCCATCATAGTACCCTGTGACCTCATTTATTTCCTTTCTAGCACATTTAAAAAAAAGATAAACCTAACAGAGCTATTAAGGTAAGCCTGGCTGGAGCTAGAATGCCTTGGTTCAAATCCCAGCTTTGCCACTTTGTAGTTCTATAATCTTTAATAAACTACTTAACCTCTCTGTGGTGTAAATATTATAAAATGTGGAACAAGGCCCAGGTGTGGTGGCTTATGCCTATAATCCCAGCATTTTGGGAGGCTGAGGTGGGTGGATCACCTGAGGTTGTCAGTTCAAGACCAGCATGGCCAACATGGTAAAACCCCATCTCTACTAAAATTATAAAATTTAGCTGGGTGTGGTGGCACGTGCCTGTAATCCCAGCTACTCTGAAGGCTGAAGCACGAGAATCGCTTGAAGCCAGGCGGGAGAGGTTGCAGTGAACCAGTGGGCCGAGGCTGCACCACTGCACTCCAGCCTGGGTGATGGGGCCAGACTCTGTCTCAAAAAAAAAGGAAAAAGTAGAACAAGGATACAAAACTGGCATGAGGTGTAGTCTCTGAAGACAAAATAAATAATTAACATAATCATTCATTTGTTCCTTCCACAGGTGTTTCCTCAGTTCCTCAATAAAATGTGCTCATCAAGCCAGACATTTTTGTTGAAGAGCTGGCTTAGGTTGTAACCACGGGACTGAAAAGGAAAGGGTAGCTATGAACTAAGTCAAAGGCAGAATCAACAGGTGATGAAAAAGGAGAGGAACAGTAAAAGTAATTTCAAGGAGAGAGGAGGAAAACAAGAGAAAATTCTGGGGAGAATGAAATTAAAAGCCAACCAATTATATGTGGGTAAGGAAAGAGTGAAAAAACAAAAATGATCCCAAAGTTTGTTGCTTGAGGGGCATGATAGAAGCTAGCGGGCTAGCATCAGTTAACTACTCCAGTGGGAAAAGGAGGAGCTAGGTCAAATTCATGTTTAAAATGAGTTGGCAGCAAGAACACAATTGCAGATGATTTGTTTTTAGAGTGCTAGAGTGATGGGCCCTGACAAAAGAATGTTCAGGGTGGACAGGATTTGGGTGACTGCTCATTGTGTGTCAGGGCTGAAATTATCAAGAAATCCTGCGAGGCCTCAAACACTGACCCGTATGGAGAAGGAAAATTTTCTTTAATACTTATCATAATATTCTTATCATTGGTAAAAGGTGCTTAATACATTGCTATCAAATGCCTTTTGGGGATGGGTTTTTCAGAAAAAATAAAGCACTGATTCAACCCAAAGAACTGCATAGTAAAGGGGTACGTTTCTCAATTTTAACTTACCATGTATCTTTGAAAGGTAAAATAACATGTTTCAAGTTGCTTTTATAAGGGGAAGCTTGGGCCATCTCCTTCCTAGCAAGGGTGTCTTGCTGCTCAACTCACAATTGTACACCACTCCTCTTGTTGACACGGTTTCATAGCACTCTTCGTTCCAGGCTAAAGTTTCCTGTCATGATTTTTGGGCAGCCTTTTTGAAACAGTTAGACATTCTGACCTGGCAAGCTGCTGAGACCTTTTAGGACAGCTGAACTGCAAACAGAAATCTTCCAGGGAAGTAGGTGTGGGCAGGATGTGTGGTTTCCTTGCCTCTCATCTGAAGACTGATTCAATTAATTTTTTCATGAACAGTCTCCTACAGTAAAAGTTGCATTCCAGAGTGTTCTAAGAGGAATTGGAAGGGACAAGTTAGCTACTCATCTTCTTCAGTTTGAGTTGAGACTAGACTACTCTCTTTCTGAATGTCACAGGAACGCACAGCAGGGAAATTGTGCCCCTACCATAATCTCAAACCAGCCCCCTTTGCTAATGGGACCTTGAGGACTCAAATCAGCCATAACAATAACACACAGCAGAGCGTGCACTTGTTTACCGAGTAATCTGAATGAGCAGGAAGACGCAAAAACGCGCCTCAGCCTGGCTCTGATTGAGTGCACAGCAGCCTGAACCTATGAAAGATATAATATTTCTAAATTTTGGTGATATAACACACACACATTCTTTCTCTGACATTCCAGGGTAACCGCTGTCTTAAGTTAAGGCTCTGCAAAACATCTGGGACGTATGTTTCTGGAAAAAATTATAGCATCTTTTCTACAACTCTCTCTGGTCTGATCTCTGTAAGCTCTGACCTGACGGGGGCCTCTGCAGCAGGATTACTGGTGGGGGCCCGGGGAAGCTGCCCCACGGCACAGAGAGGTATTCACTAAATGCAGTTCACTTTCCCTTACCACTCAATTACCTAGTGCCACTTAGGAACAAAGTACAGAGCAGAGAAAGCCTTAAACAGGAATAAAATACAGATGCTGCTGTCCCTGAAAAAATCACTTTCTCTCCAGAAAAGTCAAGGCTTATTTCACCTCAGCCCCCTGTTGAATGATACTAATAGGCTGTCTGATACTCCAGGTCTATAGGTCAGTGGAAACAGCCAGTGCCTGAGATTTGAGGATTAAAATCAAAGCATAGTGAACTATCACTTGGTTGCCCCAGGCCCACTAAATCCAGACAGCCAAGGATTCTCACCATTCTGAGACATCTTTGGCCACACATTTCTCTAGCCAAAAACCTAGGAAAATGTCCGGCTG
This sequence comes from Cacajao melanocephalus, assembly GCA_963573385.1. Classification (NCBI taxonomy): domain Eukaryota; kingdom Metazoa; phylum Chordata; class Mammalia; order Primates; family Pitheciidae; genus Cacajao; species Cacajao melanocephalus. The sequence continues at coordinate 100,120 of CAUYLG010035748.1, forward strand.
ACAGATGCGCCTGTTACTTGATCCAGAGAAGGAAGTTAATTCTTTCCTTTTTTTTTTAAAAAAAAAAAAAGAAAGAAGAAAGGCTAGATCAGCCTCAGGATTTAAATTTTACATGACTGTGGGTAATCATGTCTCTTTTCACTAAAATCCAATCACTTCATTAATCACCATTTCTTTATTAGATTTATATCACACTTATAAAACAAAACATGTAAGAGGAAAGAAACCTATATATAAATTGAAGAGGATCTTCCCTCCCTCCCTTCCTTCCTTCCTTCTTTCCTTCCCTCCTTTTGTTGCTTTGTTAAAGAAGCAGAGCTTAGAGGAAGGGAAATAGAATTCCTGTTTTAGGAGCTCCCTGGGCCAGGCATGGCACTAAGTATTGTACTTCTATTACACTAGACATGGCACCAGTAGAAACACAGTCTCAACACAGAAACACAGGACCAGCGACATAATTTATAGGGTCTAAAATATGAGTTCATTGTTTGAAAAATTATTAAGAAATTCAAGAGAGTGACAGCAGAACATTAAACCAAGTGTGGGCCCTCTTAAGTGTAGAACTCTGTGTGACTGCATAGGTCACACACCCGAGAAACTGGCCCTGCTATGAAGCCAGCCTTACCTGAACTTGAATTGTGGCTTTGCCACTTACTAGTCATGTGATCTTGGACAAGTCAGCTATAAAATGGGAATAATAACAGTCCCTACATCATTGAGTTCTTAAGATTAAATAATATCTGAAAAACACTTAAAGGAGTATCTGGCATACAGCAAGCACTATACAAATGTCTACTAAACACATAATCTAGCAAGCCTAAACATCTCACAATGCCAGGGACAGATATAGCCATGACACTGTGTAGTATTTACTAAAGCATTTTGTTAATGTTTTGAGAGTCTGAATTACTGATAAGTAGAATCATGTTTTTATTACTATGACAATGGCCATCTTTTAATTTATTTTAACAATTAAACAAGAGATTTTAGAATATACTCTGTATTAAGGCCAACTACTCAAAAAGCAAGACTGAAGCACAAAAAAAGATACTGGTTTATGCTCAACGTTCTGGAGGCTTGTGGAGCACAAACTGTCATGAAGCCAATTTAATATAACTGCTTCCTTTATGCTGAAAGGATTCACTGGGGACGTCAGTGTTTCCATACAGGAAATAAAGCCTTTTGTATATGAACAAAAACTCAGAAATACCTTTCTTTTTCTCTTCTTTTACAATACAGAACACTTAAAAAAGCTGTAGGACAGGAAATATTACTAATCATATAAACTCTATATTTAGTTATGTTAAAAAAATACCACTAAAACAGAAGAAAATTTCAGTTGGTGATACATGTTTTTATCTAGAAAAGAAATCTGGTTTACGGAGGCATAAACATTTAGTAGTTATTGCTTATCAACGCTTGTTTCCTAAGAGAAGCCTGTTTCTTCACTGAGTCATCTGCACACTTTTTCTTCCTTACCATCAGTAATTCTCAGGGCTGTCAGACACCTTACCATAAACATGGAGGGTTTTTTCCCCCTCCAATTTGAGTACATACCACTGTTAACTGCAAAATTCTAAAGAAGTCAGTTGCCATTTGTCAAACAATTCGCCCAAGGTACACAGATTTGGGATACTTTTCTTTCAGAGCTGGCCACTGAACAATGAAGTAATCTGAGAGATGAAACAGAATCCTTCCGGACAGGGATAACGTTTCTACACGGCAGATGCTTTCAACGTAGACAATGATCACTTTCTTTATTCCTAGTATCCCAAGGAGAAGGGCAGATACACAGATAGGAACACATGTTCCTGGTCCGTTACACAACACCTGAAAGAAAAAGTTGAAGGTCAAAGGAAAATACAGAATAATAATCTAAGGGAGGCATTTTGCATTAAGAATAGTCTGATTTCAGAGGGGATTTACTTATTATCCTAATAAGTCCTTCTCTGTCAAGAACCAGGATGCAGCAAACAGTGCATGTTCAAGCACTTGGGAGCCAGGCAGAGCTGTGTTGTCTTGGCTCTCTTATTTACCAACTGTGTGACTCAGAGCAAATCACTTAACTTCTAACTCCTAGCACAGTACCTGGTGCTCAGTCAGCACTCATTGGACAGGCATGTGTTGTCCTTCTCTGACTGCTTTGTGGACCCTGAATGTCAAACAATATATAGAAAACAGTTAAAATCAACTAAGATTCACTCAGTTTTCTTCCACCAACTTCTTCTTGATGTGGGAGAAAATGTCTTTGATTGACTATATAGAATATTTTTGTGGGATGTGGACTCATTTTAGGAGTTCAATCCAACGAATGAGATTTTCAAGAGAAGAGTACCACATGAATGAGATTTTCCCTCAAGAGCAGTTTAATCTATGTTCATAATACAGAAGAGTTTTAATGCTTTTAATTCTGCAGATTTTTGTAGAAAGCCACTAATTAAAAACAATTTAGTTGACTAATGTAACAAGAGAAGTAAAAATTCAACTCAGAATGATTGCAAAGAATTTTTATAAGCCATTTAAGAAAAGAGAAAATCTATTTCAGAGAATTGTTGGTAAGACAATATATTACTTTTTTCAGAGGAAAAAGCATTTTACACAACATCTTAATCATAAGTTCATGCTGACTGAATTAGTAAAATCTAATAAAACATTTTATTCCCCAAACCATAAAACAAGAGGTTTGTGATTGTCTACATATGCCTATTGGGCATGCTCTATAATGTCACATGATCTTACCAACATGAGGTCCACAAAACTTAGCAGACACCAGCGAATCTTAGGGCTGGAAAGGTCCCCACATGTACTGTCTATATTGTTTACACCACCCCAGCATTTCAAAGACTCTCTCCGACAGAAAGACAGCCATCTTGCCTCCATGTGAATATGGTCAGGGCTATAGTGTTTGAAAAAGGTCACGTGGTCTAGGCTCCACCAGGAGGCGTGACCACCTGGAACACCATTCACAGAGCTTTGGGAAAATAATCTGTTTCAGATAAGACCAATCTTCCTTATGTCTTCCTAGAAGCTCTCTACCTACAATCTACAAACTCCCTTTCTGTCTTTTATGGAGAATTTATGTTCAAATTTGCTCTTGAATTACCAGCTACTAAGCTGCTGTCCACACTAGTCTTTAATCTCCATTAAGTTGCCCCTATAACCTTTCTGCATAGTCCCTTGAGGCAGTGTAGTAGAAAGAAAATGGAACTGAGAGTCAGGGGAACAGGGTTAAACAAACTGCAAACCAGCTCTGACTCTGGGCAACAGCAGAAATGACAACCACGACCTCAGCCCTCACCACTGCTATTTATTAACAGTGCACTATGGCCAAGTACTGTACTAAACATTTTACGTGTATTACATTTTTTTTTTTTTTTTTTGAGATGAAGTCTCAATCTGTTGCCCAAGCTGGAGTGTAGCGGCATGATCTTGGCTGACTGCAACCTCTACCTCCCAGGTTCAAGCGATTCTCCTGCCTCAGCCTCCTAGTAGCTGGGACTACAGGCGCATGCCACCATGCTAATTTTTGTATTTTCAGTAGAGACGGGGTTTCATTATGTTGGCCAGGCTGGTCTTGAACTCCTGACCTCATGATCCACCTGCCTCAGCTTCCCAAAGTGCTGGGATTACAGGCGTGAGCCACTGCGCCCAGCCATATTACATTTTAATTAATCCTCACAGCAATCATTTGAGGTAAGTTCCTTTTTTTTTTTTTTTTGGTAACTCTGTATCCTTCCAATTTTAGTATATGTGCTGCTGAAGTGAGTACAAGCAAGTTGTATCATCCCTTTCTGCAGATGAGAAAAGGGAGGCACACAGAAGTTAGACAAGTTGCTTGATCCCATGTTTAGGAGGTGAAGGAGTTAGGTTGCTTCAGGTAACTTTTTTCCTGTCTAGCCAATATCTAGAAAATGGGTAGGCTGGACTAAATGACTTTTCCTTTCAGCTCCAGGGTTCTATAACTATAATTTTCCTCTATCTTTGTCTTAAAACTAAATTACAAACTTGCTCTGAATCTTTTCAATATTTAGAATTCCAAAAATCCTGTTATTGCCAGGTGCTATTAATATTTTGGACTGGGTAATTTTTAGTTATGGGGGCCTGTCTTATGCATCTTAGCATGCTTTGCAGCATCCCTGGCCTCTACCCACAAGATTCCAGTAATCAAGACAACCAAGAATGACTCCAGTCACTGCCAAATGTCTCCAGTTGACAACCACCATATTAATGTAATCCCTAATCCTCAGATTATTTCTATTGCTTTTCTTAGTCTTTGTTTCAGTAGTACAAAACAAAATAAAAACTACAGCTAAAAAATAATGTAAGGATTGCTGAGTCTTGAATGTCAGAAATAATTTCATATTGGTTGCTTTTTAAAAAAACTGTACAAATCCACGTGTTCATTTCAACATTGAATCAACTCTCAACATACAAACAATGTATACACAGATAGAGATGTCTATATATGGGAAGGAAAATGACTGGCATTGGTGGGAGATGCATTAACAACCTGCCGCAGGTCAGAAGTAGAGACCGTTAACGTAAAAGTGTAAATTAAAAGTATTTTGTTTATCTCTGCTCTATCCGTATATTTTGAAGCACCTTACTACAAAAGTCCCTGGTACAATAAAACCACAAACCCATAAATCAAGGACAAAAAAAAAAAAAAAAAGCAAACTGATCTCAAAGGAAACCTAATCTAAAGAAAGCTACTTTCAATTACACAAAGGTTTTACCTCTTTTTGCAGTAGCCTAGGCAAAAAAATAAAAGTGGATTATGGAGTCTTCATTATTCAAAGAAGCATACCAGAGAGACTTATTCCAAGCACTGAACAAAGCAGAGTTCACTGAGACAGTCTGAGTAAAGATGTTAAATGATAAAATGATTGGAGCTGTCTTTTTAATTTTAAAAAACACAGAAATGCTCTTCATACTTCTATTTCTCAAAATATAAATTCTTAATGTGAGACCATCGCCCTGGCCATCTGTCTTCCTCACTACTCTGTAAGCTTCTATGGGCAGAGTCCACTTCTAGGACAGTGTATCCTCTGCACCTATAACAAAGTAGCCATTCACTAAATCTTGCTGAAAGGAAGAAAAAAGGAAAGGAAGAAGCAAGGGAGTATAGGAGTGGGTGTCTGCTTACCCTACATTGAGTCAAACGTTCCCTTTGCCAAACTTGACCATCTGTAATTCTAACCATACACTTACGTGGTTGCCTGACAGCTTTTTTTTTAACCATCCCACATCCATCACCTTTTCTTCAGGGGAAGGAACCACTGTAACCCTCACTCTCAGTTTAAGTGTTTGTGTAAAGCTGACTCCACATCCAGCTATAAGGAGATGTATGACTCCAGTCTGACCAATCAGAGCATCAAATTCCCCTGGTGACAATCATTGGTTCGAGGAAGAGCACACAGTCCAGTCAGGAACCACAAGACTTAGCAGAACACTTGTTGGGACTGCTGAGAAAGCGACGTGTTTTCTACTGTTCTGGAACTGAGGAGGATGTGGCCTTGGTGCTATTGACATCCATTTTGCCACCATGTAGAGAGCTTGAAAATGAAGCCATCACAAAGGGCAGAGCCGAGAGATGAAGACAGGCCAGGTCCCAAATGCAGCATTATGATCCATGAATCCAGCTGTGCCTGAAGGAAACCAGATCTGTCCCTAGACTTGCCAGGTAGGTGAGGGAATACATTCTATTTCTGCTTAAGTCATTGGAATCAGAATTTCTGTTACTGGCAATAAGAAGCATACTAACTGACACAGCCCTTTATTTTGTCCAACTCCCTGACTGGCCTCTGACTATCTGCAGCATAAACTAGTAAGGGTTCAATATGTGTCTGTTGGATGATGAACAAACCAATAAATAAACATCTCTAAGAGCAGGAAGTCTAAGAGATATACTAAAAATAATATGTTATATGGTTCTAGAAAATGGAAAGAGAACCTGACCGATATAAATACAAGGTCATGAACATAGATGAGCCAGATCAAGGATCAAGAACAGTTTCAACAGAGTTGTTGTTCTGTAGATTTGGGTCACCAGAAGTCAAGTCCCACTGGCTGAAACATAACATTCTGCATGTATGAAAAGATGTAATTTCAGGAAACTCAAAGATAAGAAAAATAAATAAATAAATAGAAAAGACATATTTAACTTGAGTAGTCTGAATTTGACTCCTGACCCAGTAGAACACCCCTGCTCACCTCTGCCAAATATGAGCTAGGAACTTCGGCATTCTGGGTTGGTCAGTAGGTCAGAGATCATGGAGTTGAGGGTGACCCGAGAGAGAGCATGCAAAGGTGAGACTGAAAGGCAGATGAAGAGTCCAATTAAGGCTTCAATTTTAAGAGACTGGACAGAGAAGCAGATTCCAACTCTAAGGCACTGGCTCAAACCCAGACTTTCTGATAGCCTCTTGCTGATGGAGGTGAAGGCTGGAGAGAGGTCATGAACTATGGGAACATGGCTCCACCATGCAGACAGGTAAATGGGAGATGAGGAAGGAAGAAAACACTGACAAGTGGGAATTGTCAGTAGATAAAGAGAAGAAGCTTGGTTGTAAAGCTGAACAGGAAGCAAAGTCAGGAAAGGTGCTTTAAGAATGGTTAGACAAATAAGGGGAAAACCATAAGAGGTTAGAAGATCCCTTGCCTATCCCCAGAAGTGTGTCAAAGATAATGACATGATCAATACCATTTCTTGCAGGTAGTAGAGCTACAAAGATAGAGGCAGAGAAAAGATCTTCAGATTTGGTCAAGAGAAGAGTAATAGAAACCTCAGAGATGGCTATTTCAGTGAGTCATTGGACCAAAACACAGGGCAGGGGAAGAGTAAGCACGCTGTGGGAGCGGGGAGCGCAGGTGTCAGCTGGACAAGCTGAGAGGGCTGGGGAAAGGATTTACAGAATGGAACGAATTAGCTACCTGTGAACATAAAGATCAGTGAGAACAAATTGATCGTGAAGGAGGAAATGATCACATAGAAAAAGGTGAATACTTTCAATACCAGGAGAAAAGAGTAAGTATTAAAAGTATTTGGTTCATGAGGTTGTTTTGGGAGAAGTTGTGCTTTCTGAGAATATGATAAAAGATAAAAATAGTGGCACAGAAAGTTTGCCCTCTTTTAGATATTAACTTTTCAGCTCGGTGTGAAAAAATACAGAGAAGCACAGAAAGAACACAATCCTTTTAATCTCACCAATCTTAACATTTTGGTGCATTCTCTTCTAACTTCTTTGTATATATTTATATTCTGATATGAAATATGTTCATATATGCACATCTGCAATTATACAAATTAGTAAAGTTAGTTTTAGTTATATTTGTTTTAAAAATATTTTTTAAAAACCCATGGTTTTTAATGACTGTATATATTTAATCCTATAGATATCTCATAACTAATTTAACCATTCTCTTGTTAGTAGAAATGGTTGTTAATGGAAATGGTTATTTAGGCTGACTTTTTTGTTATTCTAAATCATCCTATTATGAACATCTTTGTGTATAAATCTGTGATCCTTAAAGTTTTAGTTTTGCAGTAAACTATATTCCAAAGTTCTTGCTGAGTGAGAGGTTAGAAGTAGCTTTGAGGATTTATGGAAGTGGTGGAAAGTTTAATAGAACAATTAATATGGATCAGGAATGGACCATGTGGTCTTTTTTTTTCTTTGTTTTGTTCCTGTCTAGAATTTGTTTAAGCGATTTCCCAGTGTATGAGCTGTGGTTGCAGGCAGGGCGCCTTCTCACAGCAGAAGTGAGACACTCCTTTCTAGGTCTCCTTGCAGCTAATCGATGGGCCAGTGATTTGGCCAGCTGTTTCTGCTCAGATCTGACCAGCAGCTAGTGGTACAGAGGAGCAGAGCTGGAGGAGACTCTGTCCTGGTAGCAAAGGTGCTGCTGGCCAGGGCCCAGCATCTGGTGTCAGTGGTGCCAGGTGCAGTGTCCACTGTCCAGCAATAGTAGCAGCAGTGTCTCCTGAAACCAGCTGTATGGCCATGGAATTCCAGTCAGGGCTCTAGCTGCTCAGCTCCCACTTTGTCCCTCTATATTTTCTAAGCCTGCTTAATTAACATTCCTGGTAATTCCGAGAGTTCTCAATAGCCTTCAGTAAATCCTTTTTCTGTTTCAATCAGCCAGAGTAGATTTCCACAGTTTGCTATCAAGAACCCTAACCAGATGGGAGAAACAAAGATTTGAGAGCAGCAAATGCAGAGACAGAGGGGCCAGATCACATTGGAACAGTCACAGGATTTCCCCAGGCAGGGCTAAAAGCACTGGAGCGTGGGCATAGGAATCAGACATGGCAAAACATGGATGAGGACTACACAGCAAAAAGAGGCTGGGAGAGGGCTCCAGGGTATGGAAAAGACAAGCAAAAGGCCTCATCTAAGACAGGAAGGCCAGAGCAGTGGGATAAAACCCTCAGACAACGACAGAGAAGAATCTGAGAGTAATCAAGGGAGTAAGGAAGAAAATGCAGTTGGAGCCAGGTGGTGTATAACATGCAGAGGTCACAGTCAGGGAACAGGAAGGCTGGGGTGAAGCCTGGGAAAGGCAGTGCTGAACGTTGGCGACCGGTGGAGGTGGACAGCAGGAAGGAAAAGGATGTGCAGCAGATGGGGATGACGTATTTGCTTGGCTCACATGAAGGTACATTGTACTTCTTCTTTTTTATGTTCTATAATCATCTGAGGAGTAACAGTTAAACAGAAACATCTAAATATCAAGACCAACATTAATCACCAAATAAATTCTAAACCCTCAAATCACTGACTATTTATGAACCTCAAAGTCTCTCTCTCTCTCTCTTTTTTTTTTTTTTTTGAGATGGAGTCTTGCTCTGTTGCCAGGCTGGAGTGCAATGGCATGATCCCAGCTCACTGCAACCTCCACCTCCCAGGTTCAAGCGATTCCCCTGCCTCAGCCTCCCAAGTAGCTGGGACTACAGGCACCTGCCACCACGCCTGGCTAGTTTTTTTGTATTTTAGTAGAGATGGGGTTTCACCATGTTAGCCAGGATGGTCTCCATCTCCTGATCTTGTGATCCACCCGCCTCAGCCTCCCAAAGTGCTGGGATTACAGGCGTGAGCCACTGTGCCCGGCCAACCTCAAGGTCTCTTACAATTCTATTGGTAACAGAATTTTCAGAGATGTCATCATTGTGTATACAGCATTTTGGGGTCTACTTTTCCACATATACAGCTACGTCCATTCCATGTTTCTACATAGGCACGACTGCTCCACTGCGTGAACGTACCACAGTCATCTAGACACTTCGTGATTTCTCTTTACCCAGCATAGCGTTCATCTTCTTTTAAACCTTACTAAGAAGGTAAGCAAGTTATAAATTGTTTTTATTTTGGCTAATGCACTAATGGTTGTTTTGCTTTTTTGAGATGGAGTCTTATTCTGTCACCCAGGCTGGAGTGCAGTGACGCGATCTCAGCTCACTGCAACCTCTGCCTCCTGGGTTCAAGTGATTCTCCTGACCCATCCTCCTGAGTAGCTGGCATTACAGGCATGGCCCACCATGGCTGGCTAATTTTTTTGGTATTTTCAGTAGAGATGGGGTTTCACCATATTGGCCAGGCTGGTTTCAAACTCCTGCCCTTGTGATCCACCCACCTTGGCCTCCCAAAGTTCTAGGATTACAGGCATGAGCCACCGTGCCTGATCCCTAATGCACTAATGTTTTAAGGATACTGAATTTATTGATGCATCCTCAAATATTAGTTACTTGCATTAAGCTTGCATTAGTGACAACTCCAAAAAAAAAAAAGATTTCCAATTTAATCAAATAAATATCGAAGAAGAATAGTAAGCTTTGGTTCTGTAGGATCTTGCCTAATTGATAAGTTCCCTCTAATGTGCTCTATTGATTATTTTGGTCTGGTCAGAATCTTCCTGCTTGATGTTCACATAATCCATCAGGAGGCTGAGTAACATAGTGCTTATGCACCAAGGCTTTGCAATCATGTAGACCCGGGTTGGCTGCTTAACAGCAATGTGACCTGGGACAGCTTACTCACTCATGCTATGTCTCAGTTTCCCCTGTCATGAATTAATTCATTCAACAAACATTTTATTGAGCAAAGATAATATTACAGGTACCGTTCTGAACATTAGGGATTTATTAATGAACAAAAGTCCTTGCCCTTACAAGGTTTACATTCCAGTGGGTTGGCAGAAAATAATAGGTATATAGTCATGTGTTGCTTAACAAAAGGGACACTTTCTGAGAAATGCATCATTAGGTGATTTCACTGTGTGTGCACATCATAGGGTGTACTTATAAAAATCTGGATGGGAGACCTCGCCGGCTTAACGCTCACTTTGATGTCTGTAGCACCCTCTGCTTCTCTCCCAGGTGATGAGAACCGGCAGCTAGAAATTCACCATGTCTACTCTCAAGATCCATGCCAGGGAGATCTTTGACTCTCATGGGAATCCCACTGTTGAGTTGATCTCTTCACCGCAAAAGGTCTCTTCAGAGCTTCTGTGCCCAGAGGTGCTTCAATTGGTATCTATGAAGCCCTAGAGCTCTGGGACAATGACAAGACTCGCTATATGGGGAAGGGTGTCTCAACGACTATTGAGCACATCAATAAAACTACTGTGCCTGTCTTGGTTAGCAAGACACTGAACGTCACAGAACAAGAGAAGATTGACAAACTGATGATTGAGATGGATGGAACAGAAAATAAATCTAATTTTGGTGTGAACGCCATTCTGGGGGTGTCCCTCGTCATCTGCAAAGATGGGGGTCCCCCCGAACCACCACACTGCCGACTTGGCTGGCAACTCCGAAGTCATCTTGCCAGTCCTGGTGTTCAGTGTCATCAATGGTGGTTCCCATGCTGGCAACAAGCTGGCCATGCAGGAGTTCATGATCTTCCCAGTGGGTGCCACAAACTTCAGGGAAGCCACGTGCATTGGAGCAGAGGTTTACCACATCCTGAAGAATGTCATCAAGGAGAAATATGGGAAAGATGCCACCAACGTGGGGGATGAAGGCGTGTTTGCTCTCAACATCCTGGAGAATAAAGAAGGCCTGGAGCTGCTGAAGACTGATTGGAAAAGCTGGCTACACTGGTGAGGTGGTTATTGGCATGGACATAGTGGCCTCCCAGTTCTTCAGGTCTGGGAAGTATGACCTGGACTTCAAGTCTCCCAATGACCCCAGCAGTTACATCTCACCTGACCAGCTGGCTGACCTGTACAAGTCCTTCATCAAGGACTACCCAGTGGTGTCTATCGAGGATCCCTTTGACCAGGATGACTGGGGAGCTTAGCAGAAGTTCACGGCCAGTGCAGGAATCCAGGTGGTGGGGGATGATCTCACAGTGACCAATCCGAAGAGGACTGCCAAGGCCGTGAATGAGAAGTCATGCAACTGCCTCCTGCTCAAAGTGAACCAGGCTGGCTCCGTGACCAAGTCCCTGCAGGCGAGCAAGCTGGCCCAGGCCAGTAGTTGGGGCGTCGTGGTGTCTCATCATTCTGGGGAGACTGCAGATACTTTCATCGCTGACCTGGTGGTGGGGCTGTGCACTGGGCAGATCAAGACTGATGCCCCTTGCCGATTTGAGCACTTGGCCAAGTACAACCAGCTCTTCAGAAATGAGGAGGAGCTGGGCAGCAAGGCTAAGTTTGCCGGCAGGAACTTCAGAAACCCCCTGGCCAAGTAAGCTGTGGGCAGGCCTGCCCTTCAGCCACCGGTTGGCTAATTAGACTCCTCCCCTCGTGTCAGCTCAGGCAGCTCGAGGCCCCCGACCAACACTTGCAGGGGACCCTGCTAGTAGGTCCCCTCGCCCACCGCTGTGGAGCTCGCACCGCTTCCTTAGAACTTCTACAGCAGCCAAGCTCCCTGGAGCCCTCTGGGCAGCTCTAGCTTTGCAGTCGTGTAACTGGCCCAAATCATTGCTTTTTTTGTCTCACTTTCCACCAGGTGTCTGGAGCCATGTGGGCCCCCAGTGTCACCTCCGGGGTGGCCACAGGCAAGATCTCCAGTGGTTTTGTGCTCAAAATAAAAAGCCTCAGTGACCCATGAGGAAAAAAAAAAAATCTGGATGGTACACCTACGCTATACTGTATAGCCTACTAATTCTCTTAGGCCACAAACCTGCAGAGCATGCTACTATACTGAATACTGTAAGCAGCTGTAACACATGGTTAAATATTTGTATATCTAAACACACCTGACCATACAGAAAGTACAGTAAAAATACTATATAAAAGACAGAAAATGGTACACCTATATAGGAGACTTACCATGAATGGAGCTTATAGGAATGGAAGTTGCTCTTGAGTGAGTGAGTGGTGAGTGAATGTGAAGGCCTAGGACATTCCTGTACACTACTGTAGAACTTACGAACACTGTACACTTAGGCTACACTAAGTTTATTAAAAACGTTTTGTTCTTTCTTCAATAATAAATTAACTTCAGCTTACTGTAACCTTTTTTACTCTATAAACTTTTAAATGTTTGAAAAAATTTTGACTTTTGTAGTAATATTTAGTTTAAAAGATTTTTTATATCCTTACTCTATTTTTTTTTTAACTTTTAAGCCTTTTTGTTAAAAACTAAGACACAAACACACACCTTATCCTAGGCCTACAGAGCATCAGGATCATCAATATCATTGTCTTCTGCCTCCACATCTTGTCCCACTGGAAGGTCTTCAGGGGCAGTAACATGAATAGAGCTGTCCTCTCCTATGATAGCAATGCCTTCTTCTGGAATACCTCCTGAAGGACCTTCCTGAAGCTATTTTACAGTTAATCTTTTTTTTTTTTTTAATAAGTAGAGTACACTCTAATGATAAATGTATAGTAAATATATAAACCAGTAACAAAGTTGTTTATTATCATTATCAAATATTATACACTGTAGATAATTATATGTGCTATTCTTTTACATGACTGGCAGTACAGTAGGCTTGTTACCCAGTGCTACCTTAGGACAACTATGATGTCACCAGGAAATCGGAATTTTTCAGCTCCATTATAATCTTATGGGACCACTATTGTATGTCTGTCGTTGACTGAAAAGCCGGATGAGGGAATGGGGTGATATAGAAGACAAAGACTTTCCTGAGGAGGTGACTTACTTATAAGCAAGTATCTGAAGAAGTGGTAGGGTATTCTAGGTAGAATCAGGTACTGATTAGAGCAAGAGGCAGTAAAGAGGATGACAAATGAAGACGTTGTGGACTGACTCTAAGTTACTGAAGGCCAATGGAAAGGTTTAGGGGTTGAAGAGGAGTGGGTGCTTGAGGCAGATTATAGCTAAATAGAAATGTTATGCCGGGGTGAAACTATCTTAGGGTTCTGAACTTCTTGTAGTGAATAACCCAAACAAAGATGCAGGGCAAGACTGAATCGGCCCTGCCAGTTCTTAGTGGGAGGTGGATAATCAGTTCTAACATATTATCTTCTTGGGAATTGGTAGTAGTAAAGTGGGGAATGTTAGGGATGGGGAATGCTAACCAAACTGGAAGCAAATGGAACACAGGGGAAATGGTATCTGCTGGGGAGACTAAATAACACATGTAAAGCAATTAACACAGTGCTTGGTCCATGGTAATGTGTCAATAAATGGTAGCTATTATTATCCATCTAAGAGTAAAGTAGTATACTTGTGGCATTTTTCAAACTTTAAGAGTACTGTGTAGAACAAAGGCCAGAGCCTTGTGAAACACAAAGAGAGACTACGTGGGCCGTGCTAACCTTGTCCTCAAGGCTTGTTACTCTGTCACAGGCATAGCATTGACCTGGCAGGACTTAGCCTAACCTTCAGGGGATACCCGATAACAGTAACCCAGTCACCCAGTGGGTCTCTTTTTCTTCCAGTCATATAGATCACTTGGAGTGGACTGGGCAGGCCAAAAATTGAGGAAGGGTCACAGAACGTGCTGCTCTTGGTAATCAGGCTCCTTCCATCTTTATATTTATATACATACATATCTAAAATCAGGCTCCTTCCTCCTTCCGTCTTAATATTATATATATAAAATCAGTCTCCTTCTATATTTATATATAAATATATATATTATAATTTATTTATGTATTAATATATATCAGGCTTCTATAAGTATATAAAGATATATAAATATCTTTTTATATTTATATTTAAAGATTATATATAAATATTTAAAGATATTTATAGATATTTCTCTTCATATCATTATATATTTATATAATATATAAATATATTTATAATTTATATATATTTATATTTTTACATATATAAAGATAGAAGGCTGATTACCAAGGGCAGTATTTTCTGGATTTCCACCAACAGTGGATGACTAAAGGATTCCTGAGCTTCCCCTGCTTGGATGTGCAGTGACCTTGTAGTATACTTCTTAGCCCGTGGCCAAATGCCCTTGAAGGTCTGTAGCCATAACATAGTGAACAAGTCTGATGACATGATGAATAAGCCTAAGCTTGTCCATTTCAAGACAGGAGCTGTCAATTTTGCCCTTGTATGGGAAACCACACTTCCCAGCTACTTGTGACCATCCTGATTTTTGGGGTTTGGGCTGAGCTATAAATAGTGCAGACATCCAGATGTCAGCCTACAATATCCCCTCCACAACTTAGGGATGGCCAGCTTTGGTTTCAGTGTGTGTCAGTCGCAGCCTACAGATGCAAGGTGCTGCATGGTCTGCACCTTCCATACACACTGATGGCTGCTTCCCTGACTGACTGCAGGGAAGGCAGAAGAGCTCAGAGGTTGCCAGTGCCACATGGGGTTGGTATTTCATTTTCTTGCCCTGATGTTCCATCATGAAAAACAAATACGTAAATAAAGACCTCAACATTTTTTTGGTTGGAATGGTCAGACCATGCCTGCCTAGCATCATCACTAAAGATCGTTATCAGGCTAACCAAACATTGTTTTCCCAACCTTCCTGGCTGCTCCTACTTCAGTTGAGGAAACTGAAGCTTTTAGTTTTCCTGTTCTCTGGACCAAGGTGATGATTTCCTGGCTTCTTGATCTTTTTTTTGTTTTCATTGTATTTTCAACTCTCTGAAATGTTTTCACAGAGGTCTTTAAACCCTATTAACCCAGTGTTTTTTTCCTTTTCTTTTCTCCACACCCTGAAGTAAGTGCCTTCTCAAAAGCACAGACAGCTAGAGCAAGATGAAGCCTCGGGGAATAATTTAGGCCAATCCCTTCCCTTCAGCTTGAGGAGTAAGGGAAATAAATTGACATTTACTGGCAAACTACCACTTGCTAGGCATAGAGTTTACTTCTGGCATTTTGCATAATTACCCTATTTAAACCTTAGCTCTGAGAGGTAGATGCTCTATCCTCCTTTTTTAGACAAGGAAACTATGGTACAGAGAAATTAAGTGGCCTATGTGAGATCATACAGTTAGCTAGCGACATAGCTGAGACTCAAACCCAGTGTTTTTGGAGATTAGGCCAGGGTTTTCCTCTCTACCATAATGGCCTGGCTGGGGCCTGCCCACGAGGTCCAGCTTTAGTTAGAAGTGGGCTTAAGGCAAAAGGGCTCTAAGAAAGGTTATGTCACAGGGAATTTAATTAAAGGTCAAATTCTGGCAATTGTGATTAAAATTTTATATAGCTTTAATAGAGATATTAGTAGCAGACTATAACATGCTATTTATGGTAAGATGGATTAGGAAAGGTTTTCAGCAGAGAAAACAGTGAAATGGTTAACGTTTTCACAAGAAAAGGGAGTATCCGTCCTAAACAGGAAGAACTGGCTTGAATTCAAAGCAATTATATAATTCCTGACCTCAGTCATGGCACTCTTCTAAGTAGGTAAGTGACATTTTTCCTTTGACCCTTCCTCAATTTTTGTACACGTACCTATGTATTAAATTTCTGTTTTGCTGAACTGAAAAGTGGTCAGGTCAACAGTGTTCCTTATTTTATGTACACATTATTTTTGCAGTATACAAAATAAGCTTAAGAATTTTTATATAAGATGATCTGATTCATTAATTCTGAGTCAAAGAATATGTAAGAACACTTCTTTATAAGATTCTGCATGTGTGTGTTTATGTGTGTGTGAGAGATACAGATATACAGAAAGAGGGAGACACATTAATATATTCAAAGATAATGAAACAGAGGCAAGGAGGTAGAATTTGACAAGTTGAGATGGCTAAAGTAGCTGTATTCTTGGTGTACTTAAAGAAAGAAGTATTTTAGGCCGGGCGCAGTGGCTCATGCCTGTAATCCCAGCACTTTGGGAGGCCGAGACAGGCAGATCGCTTGAGGTCAGGAGTTCGAGACCAGCCTGGCCAACATGGTGAAACCCCGTTTCTACTAAAAATACAAAAATTAGCCGGGCCTGGTGGTATGTGCCTGTAATCCCAGCTACTCAGGAGGATGAGGCAGGAGAATCGCTTGAACCTAGCGGGTGGAGGTTGCAGTGAGCCAAGATTATGCCATTGCACTCCAGCCTCGGTGACAGAATGAGACTCCGTCTCAAAAAAAATAAAATATTTTGGAGCCAAGTTTGGATTCCACACATTGAATTAGCAGTCAAGGTCCTCCAATGAAAATGTGCTTTACTCTCAGCGCATTCAGGCTTTCAAAGGTTGTTTTCCTTTAATTGTCCATCACACATTTCCCAAAATCCTAGCAGTGATGCACCTCACCTATCAGTCAATTACAGAAGCAGAATGACACTGCTTTGTTGAAATCAGGAGGTTTTTTTGGAGGGTTTTAAAAACTGACTTCACGTTTAGCTGAGTTATGTTAATACTGCTTGCCTGCGCTAATGACCTTTTTCCTACTGCACGCTCAAAAGACAAGAGCACTGGGATTTTAGGAAAGCAGTAAGTTCATCCCGGTTCTATTCAGGGAGGAGCCCACTGAAACCAAGTAGAGGAGTGACTCTATGCTAGTGTTTCTCAGCCTTTCACATCACATTCATCCAGGGGTACTTCACATAAATACAGAATCCCTACTCCTCGGGATTCTGATTCTAAATAGAAACAGAGTCCCTATTCCCAGGGATTCTGATTCTAAATCAGAATCCGTGGGAATGGGGCCCAGGAATATACATTTTAAACAAGCTCCCAGGTGATTCTGCTGCACACTAGAGATTGGGACGTCTGCTCTACACGATAGGAACAGGGCTGGTTATGTTCAGGCATGGTACCCCTACCTTTATTCAACCTGGCAAAGGGGTCTGTGTGTGTTAAAGAGGAAAAGAGTGGGAAGGAGATGTGGGCAGTGGTGTCCATCGAAGGCTGTTCTCGCTCATCCTCCCCTCAAGTGGTAACTTTAGGCGCAATCAGCCCTGCTGAATCTATCTGGGAGGAGCTTTTCAGTGAGCCTAGGTTTCCAGCACCAGAGAGAACTGCCAGAGAGTGGAGAACTTGGCCAGAATGCCCCACCATGTGTTGGTTAAGCTTTCGGAGTCATCTCTTAGAAGGCAAGTATCCCTGGGAGGAGTTCTATCCAAAGGACTAGAAGTTAGTTCTCTGATTATCTGTTAACACTTTATTTTTGTTTTTCTTTTTTTGAGACAGAATTTCACTCTTGTTGCCCAGGCTGGAATGCAATGGCACGATCTCGGCTCACTGCAACCTCCGCTTCCCAGGTTCATGCAGTTCTTCTGCCTCAGCCTCCCAAGTAGCTGGGCTTACAGGTGCCTACTACCACACCCAGCTAATTTTTGTATTTTTAGTAGAGACAAGGTTTCGCTGTGTTGGCCAGGCTGGTCTCAAACTCCTGACCTCAGGTGATCCACCTGCCTCAGCCTCCCAAAGTGCTGGGATTATAGGTGTGAGCCACTGTGCCTGGCTGTTAATACTTTAAAAAATGGTAGTTGAGAGCATCCAGAGAATATGGACAGGATATAAGTAAAACACCCAAAAGTGGAAGGACAGAAAGACAACAGGGAGGTGGCAGGTGGCAAGGCACCACATCCCCTGTCACTTAAAGTCATCTTGCCTACCAAGGTGTTCCATTCCATCCCTGCTAAAAGAGCATGTGAGGAATGGTTTGCTGCAGGTGCTCGGCATTACAACCTGGGTCTTTGGGGAGGTGAGGGTGCGATAAGTAGGGCTTCATTGGTGGGGCTCAGTCTGTCAGTAGCACCAGAGTGAATTCTCTCCCAGAGTAGTCTTAAGGGCAGGGGCAGCAACTTTTAATCCAGTAGTTGATCTGGGAAACATCTCGCCTGACTAAAAGCCAAATCTTGTTAAAGAAGAGATTCTCAACCACGATGGTGAGAATATTAAACCTCTGAGTTTTCTAATTCAAATATGAAGCCCCCTGTTTATTGAAATAGTTTCTGCCTAATTGCAAACAAGATAGGGTATCTGAGGCATTGACAGTCCAGAGAAAGCATGGGCTCTGGAGCCCAACTGCCTGGGATTGCATCCTGGCTCTACCACTTCCTACCTGTGTGACTCTGAGTGAATCATTTCACCTCTCTGTACTTCAGTTTCCTCATCTGTAAAATGTAGATTTAAGTAGTGCTTGCCTTATGGGGTTATAGCGAGCATTAAGTGAAGTGAGATCTGCAAAGCATTTAGATCATAGCATGTCTTATATTTGCTGCTTTTATTATTTTTCGTTTCTCTGTACAGGGCTGCTTCACAATAAATACCAAAAGATGTGTCTTGGAGTTGAAGTGGGGAGGAGAATCTTTGTGGCATCTGTATGGTTGATGTTCTTTCAAGGTTGACAGTGGCTCTTTTGACTGAATTACAGTCTCCTCTCCTCCCCCAAATCCCACTGAGGGCACGGCTGGGCTACAGTCCAGGCGTCTTCTGTTGGGGCAGCAGGTTCTCAGGTTCTCTTTGAAGAGCCTTTTAAGGGGAAAAAGGGGGTGATGGCAGAATAAACCCCTATTTTGTGCAGTTCCGCTAACAGGGAAAATAATGTACACCAAGTTATTTGCTGGTAGGGCTTCTCAGGGTAAGATTTAAAATGAAATTCTGTTGGAGAATGTAGACCGTCCATTCTACGGTATAGAATGGAATTATCTTAACCAGGATTAAACCACACTTCTTGAGTCTGACGGAGCGTTTCCAGGGAGAGTAAGCGCCACACAGCCTTCTATGCCAGTGGCCCATTGTTGTTCATGACTCCCACCTCCACTGGCTGTCTAACTCCATTCAGCCTTCCCTGCTGGTCCACTGTGGAGTAAGTCTTTGAAACAGAGAGCTGGGTGTGAAAACAAAACCAGGCTCCTTTTGGTTCGGGGAAGTGTTGGCAATGGGAAGGTATGAAAGAAAACTGGATGGCGGCACACTAACTTTAAATGTGATGTTAGTGATAAGCAAGTGTGTTAAAATCCACGTTAAAATTCTATTAACTACCACCAGCCTATCACTCTGTGTTGTTTCATCTATATGACTTTATTAGAAAATATATTGATGAATTAAATAGTTACGACCTGAGCAGAAGGGCAGCACAGTGTAACAATGAAGTATAGATGCTGTAGTCTTAGGCTATCTGGGTTTGAATCCTGTCTGCCACTTGGCCTTCAGACTTCGGGAAAGTCAATTTTCTTTCTAATGCCTCAGTTTTCCTATTCACAAAATGAGGATAGATATAGTAGGTAAGTAACTCATAGAGTTACTGTGAGGATTAAATATGTATAGGTATTATAGTGGTACTGGCATTTACCTGGCAGTGGGGCTTGGGAAGATGAGTAAGCCATCAGAGAGCTTACAATCAAGAAATGGTATTGTATTTAGCCCCTGTCACATGCTTTGCACAAAACAGGCACACATAGAAAATCTCATGGGACGCTGGCAGAAATTATTCATACACTGTTAGGTGTCTAGAGTGCCGGCCAGTTTAACATCACAAAATATCTTAGAAAAAAAATTGGTTTTATGCAATACCTGTACAAATATGAACAAAAACCTTTGAAACATGTCATTAGTTAAAGACTCCATCCTCCAGTCCTGAGAGCCTTTAAAAACTATGAAACATCCTTATTAAAAAAACAGACTACAAAGAGAGAGCCTGTCCCAGGGATCAAATTCCCTCCATCCAGGCAATTTAAGGCAAAAGAAAAATTCAATTTAAATTCCCCCACCCTTACCAAAAAAGACATTGTTTACAATGTTTTAAAAAAAAAAGTATCCAATTAAATACTTTCATTAGACCTCCTTTTTGGAAAACCTGAAATGAAGCTTCAAGTGCTTATCTGAGTGGTTAGACAAATATGAGGCAGGAGTATCTGTAACATCCTGGCATTCTTGAAAGCATGAAGCCCCTAAATGTCCCCAACACACCGACTTACTCCTTTTTCCACTCCTCCTTTTCCCTCCCCTCTCTCTCTCCAGTCAGTGAAAGGCACATCTCTGTGTTATCCAATTCCCTGCAGTTTTAGCCTGCCAGGGGATTCCCTCTCCAGCCCCCTCCAGAGAAACTGGTCCAGCTCCTCTTACTGGCCAAATCCATCCCTCCTTTGGCTCCAGCTGTCTTTCCCACGCTGGATTCCTCATGGAAACCCTCTCATCCTGCTGGGAAAGGACCTCTGGCAGCACTGCCGTTTAAAATCTTATTATTTTAACTTTAGGAGACAGCTCTCCTACTATGATACATTTCTCTCTTTTCCTTTTCTCACCCAAGTCCTGCTAATTTTACTCCAAAAGCCGTTCAAATCTGGGCCTTGCTCTTGATCTCCAAGGTAAAGTCCAAATATCCTGGATTAAAAGTTCCTTCCTAAAACTCACTACTTATACGGGTATTCTTCGTTATTGTGGTTTGAAGGCTCACATGAATTATTTTCTAAATAATTATTTACTAAAACAACAATAAATGTGAGGAATCAAGAACTATATTTCTGGCTTGGCACGGTGTCTCTCACTTGTAATCCCAGCACTTTGGGAGGCCCAGGTGGGGAAGATCACTTGAGCTCAGGAGTTCAAGATCAGCCTGGGCAACATGGTGAGACCCTGTCTCTAGAAAAAGTAAAAAAAAAATCAGCTGGGTGGCATTCACCTGTGGTCTCAGCTACACTCAGGAGGCTGAGGCAGGAGGATCAATCACTTGGGCCTGAGAGGTAGAGGCTGCAGTGAGCTATGTTCACGGCACTACACTCCAGCCTGTGTAACAGAGAAAGACCCTGTCCTAAAAAAAAAAAAAAAAAGAAATAAATAAATATATTTCCTGTTGGTAGCCACGTATCTGGTGACCATTTAGGTGCAATCAGTTGTGCAGTTCTAAAGCAGACTTAATTGTTCCAAATGCTTTCTTTGTTCAAATTCATGAGTTCTGTAATACATAAACCAGGATTAGCAAAGATTTGGCCAGTGCGAGTTAATTCAACCTGTGCTTACTAGAAATCAAAAGCTTTAGAACCAGTATGCCACACATTAAAAAGAAAAAATACAGGAATGAAGAGGGAGAAAATGACCAAATTGAAGGTTCAGAAAGAGAAGAAGAGAGGGCAACAAAGACTTATACCTACTGACTGACCAATCTGCCTCAGGCCGAGCCTGATCAAAAACTGGCAGTTAACACACACTCATAGTCTTTGTAAAGAATCTGTAATTTCATTTTAGTCTCCACAGCCACAGAAAGAGGTAGCTGTGATTATCCATATTTAAGGTAAGAAAATAGTCTTGCAATATTTATTTTGCTTACAGGTAATCACTGGTTAAATACAATGCTTAAAGTTAGGGGGTTATACTCAACCCTCCTGTTTCCCTGGAAGGAAGGGAATTTCCAAGTCCCAGGTGGGAAGAGTAGAGTCTCTCCTTTTCAACCTCCTCACTGTATCCTTCCCTGAGGAGAAAGAGCAGCTTGCCTGACCAGTGAGTTCAGGAGAACAGATTGAGGATACTCAGCCAGCTCCCATGGGCTTTTTCGCTTTTTAAATTCTTTTCAGTTTATCTGTTGTCAACATGTGACCATTCTCTACATCCCGACTGGTGTGCTGGATAGAGAAAAACAAAGGTAAGCCTGCAGTCTAACTTATCCTGAGAAGTATTAGTAAAACCAAGGTTGCTGCATATATAAGCAGCATCTTCCAACATGGATTTTATTGTTGACAAAGCTAACAATATGAAATCTATGTCTTCTTTCTTTTTTAAAATTTTAATTTTAAAAGACAGAGTCTCACTGTAGCCCAGGCTGGAGTGCAGTGGTGCCATCTTGGCTCCCTGCAACCTCCGCCTCTTGGGCTCAAGCAATTCTAGTGTCTCAGCCTCCCAAGCAGCTGGGATCACAGGTGTGTGCCACCATGTCTGGCTAATTTTGTATTTTTAGTAGAGATGGGGTTTCACCATGTTGGCCAGGCTGGTCTCAAACTGACCTCAGGTGATCTGCCCACTTTGGCCTCCCAAAGTGCTGGGATTACAGGTGTGAGCCACCGTGCCTGGCCATTTCTATGTCTTATTTCTCAGCTGGTTATGAATATACGTGGAGAAGACAGAGGGCTATTAACCAGCTTCCTAAAAGCCAAATACAAGGCATAAATATAGGTATTCAATTAAATGAATGTATGAATTTGTCCAAGGCCACATAGCTAATAAGCTATAGAGTAGAGACCTGAATCTATGTCTGACAGAAAGGCCCATGATTTTCTAAACTTCCACTTTGGTGCTTCTCATACGATATTTTATTTCCAGGCTTCAATTCATGCTTCAACATGGCTGCCAGGAAACTGGAAACACTGGTTGTTGCAGGCACAAAGTGCCTGACAATCTATTTTTCAGCAACATTCTTAGGCATACTGTGCCTTTGGCATACTAGTGATGAGGGATGAATTCCACAGTGTCTGCTTATTGTCAGCTATCTCATGGGCCAGTATCGATTGAGCCCTGTAGGTACACGAGGGGAAACCTGGAAGGTGGGGAGAAGTAGCAGAAGGAGCCCTGGCAGCAGCAGGGAACAGATCAGGGAGGAGAAAGGCTGGTAGCCTTGCAAGAAGTTGGATGAGCACAAAAGGGGTGGGGCAAGGGACTGAGGACCAGGGGAAGGAGGCTGAGCTGGTTGGGGATGGGGAGAAGGCAGAGGAAGCGGGGAGAAGGCAGAGGAAGCAGGAAGAACATAAAAATGCCAGGACAGCAACAGGTTGAAGAGAAAAATATGTCCAAACAAAAAATATAAAGGGGAGACAGATAAAAGAACAGGAGTAAATCACATGCTATGAAAATAGCCACAAACGGATTTTCCATTTCATGTCAAAATGATGAAAAGTGAGAGCTGGCCTGTGTGTGCCAGTAGCCTTCAGAAACTCAGAAATAAAATATCCCACTTGAAAACAGTTTGGGGAGCCAGTAGATGACAAGATTGCTCCTGCAGGCAAAAGTGAATTAAAGCAACAATAGTATCTACTGCCCCTTCCCCACTCCCACTGTTTGGCTGGCAAGCACACATGAGCTCAGCGGCACTCTGTTCTGACCGAACTAATATAAATTTCTTTTTAAGAGTATCTGGTATAACTCAGGATTGTGTGTTCACAAACACCATATGAAAACAGGGTCATCTTTGCCTTCCACCAAGTGTTTTTCACTCTGTTTCAAGGCCCAGCTTAGTCCTTTTTCCCCTTACTAAAGCGGCACACAAAGAATTCTCTGACACACTGCACCCACTGCAGATGAAAGCGCTTAAGTGTGAGTGAAAGCAACCATGTTTAGAGTGACATTTACTAGCTGAAAACAGTGAAATCAGAGCGTTCCAGTTCACGGAGATTAAATGTCAGGCTTTAAACATTTAGCAGAGTATTAACTATGGAAGTTTTAAAATTCAGGATTCAGTTTTATATTGCAAACAGCACTTAAGACTTCTTAAAGCAGGGAAACAAGTGGTCCATAGGCTGAATAAATATGTTTATTTTCAATTGAAAGTGAATGAACCGCAGGACAGTTACTGAGCTTAGCAAAACAATACCAGAGGTGCTCACTGTCCTTCACCATCCCAGATTAATAAGAGAAGGGTGACATTCCTCACACTTCATGTTTTGGAAGATACAAGACAAAGTCCAAAACACAGGGGTTTGCGGGCACATAAGTTTGAGTTTCTATATTATTGTTTTAGAATGAATGCCCCTCTTTTTTTTTTTTTTTTTTGAGACGGGATCTTGCTTTATGACCCAGGCTGGAGTACAGCGGCACCATAATGGCTCACTGCAGCCTTGACTTCCTGGGGTCAAGTGAACCTCCTGCCTCAGCCTCCTGAGTAGCTGGGACTACAGTGTGTGTCATCATGCCTGGCTAATTTTTTTAAAATTTTAAATATTTTGTAGAGATGAGGTCTTGCTGTGTTGCCCAGGCTGGTCTTGAACTCTTGGCCTCAAACAATTCTTTTGCCTCAGCCTCCCAAAGTGTTGGGATTACAGGGATGAGTCACCATGCTGAGCCTGAATGCCTTTCAATGGATCAAAAAAGTTAGAGGGGAAAATACAGCATTTTTTTTTCTTTTTTGGATGGAGTCTAGCTCTGTTGCCTAGGCCGGAGTGCAGTGCCACGATCTCCGCTGACTGCAACCTCCGCCTCCTGGGTTCAAGCGATTCTCCTGCCTTAGCCTCCCGAGTAGCTGGGATTACAGATGCCCGCCACCACGCCCAGCTAATTTTTGTATTTTTAGTAGTGACAGGGTTTCACTGTGTTGGCCAGGCTGGTCTTGAACACCTGACCTCATGATCCGCCCACCTCAGCCTCCCAAAGTGCTGGTATTACAAGTGTGAGCCACTGTGCCTGGCCCCACTTTTTTTTTTCTTTTAAGAATACTTTCCATGGATAAATTTATTTATGAAAAACTTAGCTATAATCTCTAAATATAACATCCATTTTTTGACTCAAACACAAAACCTCAGAATTTGTTATCAGCAGTCCTTTCATTCAAAATCAGCTAGTAAGTATCTTCTCTCTTATGCTTACTATAGGGTGTTGGATAGGTACAAAGCCAGTGATAATGGATAATGTTTTAAGCTTTGTTTCAAACGTCTTATAAGCCTTGTATTCAATCCTTAATATCTTTATGAGGTGGCCACTATTATTCTCATTTTACAGAGAAGAAACCTGGGGCTTTGAGAGATTAAGGACTTTGCCCAAGACCAGAGGACTACTAAATTATGTAGAGCTCAAACTCCGGCCACTGACTCCAAAGCCTGGGTAATTAACTTTTTTTTTGGAGACAGAGTGTCGCTCTATTCACCAGGATGGAGTGCAGTGGCACAATCTTGGCTCACTACAACCTCCACCTCCTGGCTTCAAGCGATTCTCATGCCTCAGCCTCCCCAGTAGCTGGGATTATAGGTGCCTGCCACCACGCCTGGCTGATTTTTGTATTTTTAGCAGAGACAGGGTTTCGCCATGTTGGCCAGGATGGTCTCAAACTCCTGACCTCAGGTGATCTGCCCGCCTTGGCCTCCCAAAATGCTGGGATTACAGGTGTGAGCCACTGTGCCTGGCCCTGGGTAATTAACTTTTTCTTCTTCCTTTTTTTTGGCGGGGGCAGAGTCTCATTCTGTTGTCCAGGCTGAAGGCTAAAGTAAAGTGGTATGATCTCAGCTCACTGCAACCTCCGTCTCCCAGGTTCAAGCAATTCTCTGGCCTCAGCCTCCTGAGTAGCTGGGATTACAGATGTGCACCATCTCGACCGGCTAATGTTTGTATTTTTAGTAGAGATGGGGTTTCACGATGTTGGCAGGAACTCCCCATCTAGCTGTGACCACAGAGATGTGAACAAATACAGTTTAACTTAAGCAATGCTACAACAAGTATATGAACAGAGAGAGACACACAGAGTAATTCAGATCTTGGAAGACCTCACAGAAGAAAAGACATTTAGGCCAGGTCTTGATGCATGAGGACAAGTCTTCCAGGCGAAAAAGGCAACGGTTACTTTAGAAATAAGGAACTGCATGCACCAAAATTTAGAGGGCTTGACACGTCGATGGAATGTTCAGAGTTCAATGTGTATTTGAAGGTGGGGAGCCTGGAAGCAGAGACACAAGGCAGTTACAACAGCCAGGTGAACACGAAAAGGGAGGTGGGAGCAAGGTAATGGAGGAGGCCAGAGTCACATGTTTTTAAGTTGAAAATGAAATGGCCTATGACCTACTGGTCACAGGCAGTGAGAGAGAAGAATCTCTGGTTTCTGGATTTGTATACTATTGTATCATTTAGGCCTCAAACTTAAGGTGGTAAGATAGATGGGGAGTGGAGACAGGGATCAGAAAGACGGTATCTTAGTTCAATTTGGAAAAACTGAGTTTGAGATACTTGAGAAGTGGTTAAGCATCCTCTCTACCATTAAAAGAGGAACAAAACTGGACCCTGTCCTCCTAGAGTTCACTGTATAGTCCGGTTCTTCATGGTGCAATAGATAAAGGGAACTTATAGGGAGGTTTCTGTTTGTTATGGTGACAAAGGGGTGCTATTTGTACTTACTGGACAGGTTCCAGGGATATAGACATTCTGCAATACTTGGGACTGTCTAATACACAAAAGTACTGTCTTACATCCCTCTTGGCTTTCAAATGTCCCACTGGACATCCATGTGGGTGAAAATCTGTTTAGAGCTGTTTGAGCCTAAAACCTAAATCTGTTTTACATAGAAAGGCAAAATTTTTTTGCATGTTTTATATTGAATTGTCCTAAATAGAACCGCCATGGAAACTGAGGGAAGATTGTACTTGGTTTGTCTGGAACTTTATAAAAGCTGTTCACTATTTTAAAAAATTACATAATAGGCAGCCAAGTTGCTCACAGTTTTTGAGTTATCAATACAGTGCACTTGGATCAGTCTGAATTGTATCTGTCCTACTTTCAGTAAGTCTACATTCAGAATCTATGCACTTGATTATGCCTCCTGGTTGGTCATGCCTGGGCATTTACGTATTGCAAAACATGTAATTTGATTACAAATTCCTTTCCTTTCATTTCTCCTTTTTTTTTAAAATTAGGTCATTTTATTGCACTTTTGGAATTACATATATAGGTACGTTACATTAACTATGACTGTCATTTCAGGATAGGAAAGGGCATGATGTAAAAAGGATTGCAATAGATCTGAGAATGACTAGTGAGAGATGGACATATATAAATTGAATTGAATATAAAGCAATTCATGGAAGCACTTCAGAGAAGTAAAAAGTAAAAGGAAGACCCAGGAAGAGAGATTATTGGCCATGAGAGATCTGGGAGGACTCATGGAGGGAGTGTGAAATGAGCAGGTGCTGACTGATATCCTCTGTTAGAATAGCTCTAGAAATGTGGGGCTCAGTACCTGCCTTAGAATCTGCCTCCAGTGAGGCTCAGTCATTCTGGCATGGCTTTTATTTGTTATCAATTTCTTTTCCATGCTCTTCCTGTATCTTCCCAACAAAGGCCTTTGTTCTAGGAGGCTCCAATGGGCAGAGAATGATGAATTCCTATCCTCTGTGGTGTCTCTTCTGGAATCTGAAAACTGTGGTCTCTGTAATACTTTCTGGTTAATCTTCTCTTCTTTAGGCTAAATCTCCCCACTTCCTCCAACTGTTTCTCATATAACTTGGTTTCATATTCCCTCACCATCTGGATCATTTTCCTCTGAACATGCTGCAATTTGTCAATGGCCCTTTAAAAGTGTGATGCCTAGAACTGAATGTGGTTTCCAGAGCTGAAATACGTAACTGCATTTCCTAATATTTTCAAAAGGCAAAAATGTTATCCCTCTGCACAGACATTGAGATCAGGACAGGGGAGGGGTGTGAGGATGGTCTGTCTTAATTAATTACTGTATTGCCAGTATTCAAAAATTTCCTTTTTTGTTTGAACAAGTTCTATTTGAATTTTTAATACTTGCAAGTAGACTTCTGGTCTCAAAGAGGATTTTTCCCCCTTTGTTTGTTTTTGTTGTGAAGAGTAAGTGGAAAAATGTCAGTCTGGCTAACAAATACTAACAATTATTTTTATTTGCTGATAGCATCCATCTACCAGCATCTTATGGTCATTTCCCATCTGAAGACATTTTTCTCTTAACAGACTGTGCCCTGCCCATGTCCCAAGTCATCTAACCAAGACTGGCAGGAACACCACCCTTTCCAGGGGCTTGGTCTGTAAAATGGAATTAGTATTTCTGACTTCAGCTTGAATCTGGTATGTATCTGGAAAACCTCTGCATTCCTATGTGTCTAGTGAACCTCGGCTTTAGCCCCAAAATGCAAAATTCTATTAAAGCTACTGATTTTTCCTCCCATTTTGGTCTGAGACTAAAATCGTGCAGCAACATGACTGGCTTTTGCCAACGTGTTGTCTATACAGGCTAAAACAGCACCAGGTTATCTCATTCTAGATGATGGGGCCCCATAAACCACAGCAATACCATCCACTGGTTTGAACTTATAAAACCTATAGCAGACCTCTGCATAAGGAAGCCACTCTGACATGAATACTAGCTTGCCTACTCCTTGAATGCAATGACTTCAAGAAATGGGAGACAGGTTGGCCATGGAAGTCTAAGCACCTTCTGTTATACCTACTAGCTGCCCAAGTTTTAACATGCCTTTGCAGCTGAGCAGACCAGTTCCAAGGTAAACTACATGAGAGCAGGCATATTTGTCTGTTTTGTTAGCTGATATATCCCTCACCCTTAGAACAGTGCCAAGCACATAAGAGGTGCTCAACAAACATTAGTGGAATTAACCAGTAAAAGGATCTGGTATGCTAGACATCTATTTTTGTCTTTCTCAGTATTCCTTTCTTCTGAGAATTGTTTCTTTCCCATTCCATGTTATTCTGGTGGAGCTGTTAGTCATGGGAGAGAACAAGATAACAAATGGTGTCATGAGTCCTGGGGCTCATGGAGATGCAAGTCCCTAACTCCTAGATTCCCTACAGTAAGCAGGTATGTGTAGTGCTTCCTACTTCTAGAGAATGAGGCATACAATCAGGAGCGTTGATGAATGTGCGTGGTGCATGCTGCAGGTAGATCATTCCGAGGCTAAACTTTCTGTAAACATTTATCACAAAATCCAAGCCAATAGGATAAAACAAACCTCTAGTGAGAATAAGCTTATGTTTCTATTACCGACTTTCATAACTCATCAAATACAAGTAACAGAAATTAAATTATTCAAATAAATTTAGGATGAAACTTTTTCAAATTTCTGTTAGATGAAATACAATTTTAATGAGGTTAGCTTTAGTATGATAATGCTATTTAGAAAAATAGGATTTTCAGAAAAAATTTAATCTATAGAATGAAAAAAAACCCTATATATTGAATTTTAATGAACCAGTAAGTAGGTGACAGGAAAGCTATGGTTGTATAAGGATTTTTAAAAATTGTGATAAAATATATATAAAGTTTACCCTCTTAACCACTTTTTACATGTACAATTCAGTGGTGGTAAGCACATGTACAAGGTTGTATAAATATCACCACTGTCCATTTCCAGAACATTTTTATGATTAACTGTGTATCCCTTAGCCAATAACTTCCCATTTCCCCACTTCTCCAGCCCCTTGGTAACATCTATTCTGCTTTCTATTTGAATTTGTCTATTCTGGCTCCCTTAGTATGTGGACTCAAAGGATATTTGTCCTTTTGTGTTGGTTTATTTCATTTACCTTAATGTTTTCAGGGTTCATCCGTGTTGTAGCATGTATCAGAATTTCATTTTTTATGGCCAAATAATATTCCATTGTGTATATACACTGCATTTTGTTTCTCCACATCTGTTGACGGACACTTGTTTCTACCTTTCGGCTGTTGTGAATAGTGCTGCTATGAACACTGGTGTACAAGTATCTGTTTCAGTCTCTGCTTTCAGTTCTCTTGAGTATATGCCTTGGAGTAAAATTGTTGGATCATACGGTAATTCTCTTACTTTTTGAGGAACCTACAAAAGGTATTTTAAAATGCCTTATAAGACAAAAATTTATTAATTTAGGAACTATACATTGTGAAAATTTTTACTCCTCACTCTCTACTTCACTTATCAATACTAAAAATGGAGCAATTACTATAGTAAGTAGAACAGAGAATGTATCATTTCCTTTTAGTGAAGGAAGGAGAAATTTCCAGGTAACACAAAGAAGTCACAATAGGCCGGGCATGGTGGCTCACCCCTGTAATCCCAGGAGTTTGGGAGGCCAAGGTGGGCGGATCACGAGGTCAAGAGATCAAGACCATCCTGACCAACATGGTGAAACCCCGTCTCTACTAAAAATACAAAAATTAGCTGGGAGTGGTGGCGTGTGCCAGTAGTTCCAGCTACTCGGGAGGCTGAAGCAGGAGAACTGCTTGAACCCGGGAGGTGGAGGTTGCAGTGAGCCAAGATTGCATCACTGCACTCCAGCCTGGCTCCTGGCAATGAAGCGAGACTCTGTCTAAAAAAAAAAAAAAAAAAAAAAAAAGATGTCACAATAATTGTGCTGTGCTGAAATGGATTTTGACCAGTCCCCAGGGTTCTGACAAACACAAAATATAGTCTTCTTTAAAAAACCCGAAATTCCATTCAGAAATAGAGTAAGAATAAATTCCATCATTTGATCATATAGTTATATTCTCTGTATGCAAAATAATTGATCAGTATTCATCACAAGTGTAAAAGTCATGAAAGATGAGGCAAGTCCGAGGAACTGCCACAGGTTGGAGGCGACTAAAGAGCTCTGACAACTAAATGTAATGTGGATTCTGGGCTGGATGTGGAACAGAAAAAGAACAATGGTCGAAAGACTGGTAAAATCTGAATAAAGTCTGTAATTTAGATAATAGTATTATACCAGCATTAATATCTTGGCTTTGATAACTGTACCTATGATTATATAATATGTTAACATTAGTGGGAGCTGGATAAAAAGCACACAAGAATTCTCTACTATTTTTGCAACTTTTGTGTAAGTTTAAAATGATTTCAAAATAAAAAGCTAAAAGGAATTATAGTTTCTAGACCTTAGCTGGCATTTGAAATTATTAACCCAAGTAATTAGAGATAGCAATGATAAATTTGAGGTTTTAAGTATGATCCATGAATGAGCCTCCAACATTCAGGGAGGAAAACATATTACACGTTTTATGGTTAGTGCCTCTAATAAACAATTCTCTCTTGTCCCCTCCTTGTCATACTGGTCCTGTGTTTCTTCCTCCTAGCTCCATCCTCCCAAACCTTTCAACTTTATCTTCTGGAACAGACTTTACATAAGAAAGCTCCTCCTAACATTTGTGGCTTCTCAAATAATTTCCCTCTTCAACTATTGCCAAATCAATGTTTATAGCCCAGACTGCTCTGAGTTCTGACAGTACATCCAATGGACATCCCTACTTCCATACGCAGCTGAAGTTTGACTCATTTGCCCAAGTGAGAAACACAGGGACTCAGCCTAGACTTGTCCTCAACCACCTCCATTCTTTGCTCCCAAGTAACTTAGTCTGTATTGTAGTATAAAATCCAATATATTTCATTCACTAAAGTATAAAGCTGAAATTCAGCCATCTTTACCACTGATATAGACACAATAAAGTTGTCTATCAGTGATAAAGATAAAATCTCACTTTGGCCTAAAATGCCAAAAGAGACTGTAGAACTTTTTGATGCCCTTTATATTTTGCATTAAAAGAGAAAGAAGCTATAAGCTATTGTATACTGATATTTCTATCAGCCATGTGCCTACTCATTTGTGTATTATGGATTTAGAAAATACCACAAGAATGAATTAGTTCCTTTACCCATTCCTAAATTCTACAAAGAGAAGATAGTTCTTAACTAGAAGGGAAAAAAAGTCTGAATATCATTCCATATTTAGTAAAAAGTTCTAAAAATATAAAGATAAAATTCCAATTCTAACAGAGCATAGCAGAAATAAGAACAAGCAAAGTTCTTCATTATATAAATAAAGATACTGAATAAAGTCAGAAGAAATTGTTATGACCACATATTTAGAATACTGTGTGCTGACCTGGCCTCGCTATAATCAGAAAGTCAACTCCGAGAAGAAAAGAATGATGAATAGGAGGGCATCTAGATTAGCCTGAAAACCTGAAGATGTCAATTTCTTCCTGCTATGGACGGAATATCTGTGACCTCCCAAAATTCATATTTGAAATCCTAACCTCCACAGTGATGATATTAGGAGATAGGCCTTTGGGAGATGATTAGGTCATAAGGGTGGGACCCTTATGGAATAGGATTAGTGCCTTATAAAAGAGACCCTAGAATGTTCCCTCATCCCTTCTACCATGTAAGGGTACAGTGAGAAGACTGCTGTCTGTAAACCAGAGAGCAGACTCTCACCAGACACCAAATGGGTGGACCCCTTAATCCTGGACTTCCTAGCCTCCAGGACTGTAAGAAATAAATTTCTATTGTTAATAGGCACCCAGTTTATGGTACTGGCTTATAGCAGCCTGCAGAGACTAAGATACTTCCATGTAGAACAGGATTAAGATTCATGATTCTTTATTATTGGAATCTAAAAACTATTTGTGACCATGTATTTTAATCTGTATTTTTAATGACTTAAAGTGATGAAAAGTTGATATGGTTTGGCTATGTTCCCACCCAAATCTCAACTTGAATTGTAGCTCCCATAATTCCCATGTGTTGTGGGAGGGAGGGATACAGTGGGAGATAATTGAAGCAAGGGAGTGGTCTCTCCCATACTGTTCTCATGGTGGTAGTAAGTCTCACAAGATCTGATGATTTTATAAGGGGTTTCCCCTTTGGCTTGCTCCTCATTCTCTCGTCTGCTGCCATGTAAAACATGCCTTTTGCCTTCCACCATGATAGTGAGGCCTCCCCTGCCATGTGGAACTGTGAGTCCATTAATCCTCTTTTTCTTTATAAATTACCCAATCTCAGGTATGCCCTTGTTGGCAGCATGAAAACAAACTAATACAAAAGTAAAACTCAAAACATTTAACCAAATTTAGTTTAATTATCATTTCATCATATGAACTTCTATTAACTATGATTTGGATCTTTTGGTGGATGCCACATTAGCCTGAAATATCTAGGTTAAGGAAATAATACCATCCAACTGGGTCCGAAGTAGACTTGGAGCTAAACTCCCACAAACTATTTCATAGTTGTTTTGTCTTATTAGAGTGAGCTACTGTGTTACTGTTGTAGAGCCCAATAAGATTTTGCTGCTCATTAAGTAATAATTCATTCTCTACATCTGCCACTGAGAAACACAAATGCTAGACTTGGTAGTCACGAAAGCTGTGTATCTCAAATCAGGCAGTTTAGTCACATGCCGTATATTCATATGTGGGTTTTCCCTTGAGGACATCTGGGGCCTGTTTCAGGAGCCCTGCTTTGATACAATTTCCTAGTATGTTGTGTTAGAATCAGTGAATCAGAGACTCTTGAAGCTGGAAAGAAATTATAAGTTCAAAACTGAGATCACAGGAAAAGTATAATCTAATGAGGTACTATTCAAGTCTTTCTTGTATTTGCCCTGTTGAAACAATGAAAAACAGGCCAGGCACAGTGGCTCATGCCTGTAATCCCAGCACTTTGGGAGCCAAGGAGGGAGAATCACCTGAGGTGAGGAGTTCGAGACCAGCCTGGCCAACATGGTGAAACCCCTTCTCTACTAATAATACAAAAAAAAAAAAATTAGCTGGGTGTGGTGGCAGGCACCTATAATCCCAGCTACTCAGGAGGCTGAGGCAGAAGAGTCACTTGAACCTGGAAGGCAGAGGTTGCAGTGAGCCGAAATTGCACCACAGTGAGACTGTCTCAATTTAAAAAAAAAAAAAAAGAAAAGAAACAATAAAAATCCAGCCAGGTGTGGTGTCTCATACCTGTAATCCCAGCACTTTGGGAGGCTGAGGCAGGCGGATCATGAGGTCAAGAGATCGAAACCATCCTGGCCAACATGGTGAAATACTGTCTCTACAAAAATACAAAAATTAGTTGAGCGTGGTGGCGTGCATGTGTAGTCCCAGCTACTTGGGAAGCTTTGGCAGGAGAATCGCTTGAACCCAAGAGGCAGAGGTTGCAGTGAGCCAAGACTGTGCCACTGCACTTCAGACTGGACAACAGAGCAAGACTCCATCTCAAAACAAAACAAAACAAAACAATCCAGAAGAATCTTTCCCTCTTATCACAAATGTTAGAATTGCTATATGTAATTAAATATAGAATTGTCTTATTTTTCCAGTACAGGGTAACAAGCTGTATTTGAAATTAACCCTAAGCTATTGTTTATTCACTTATCCTAACCCTCCATCTCTTTTGATGGGAATAAGTTTCTTGCTCTTTATTTATTTTTTTGAGACAGAGTCTCACTCTGTTGCCCAGGCTGGAGTGCAGTGGCGCAATCCCAGCTCACTGCAACCTCCACCTCCTGGGTTCAAGCAATTCTCCTGCCTCAGCCTCCTGAGTAGCTGGGACTATAGGCACCTGACACTACACCCAGCTAGTTTTTGAATTTTTAGTACAGACAGTGTTTCACCATATTGGCCAAGCTGGTCTTGAACTCCTGACCCTGTGATCTGCCTGCCTCGGCCTCCCAAAGTGCTGGAATCACAGGTGTGAGTCACCGCACCCAGCCAGTTTCCTGCTCTTTAAAATAAAAATACAGCAACCAGGATCTAGATATCTACAATGTTTTGCCAGCGACTAAAACAAACAACACCCCAAATCTGTACTGACTCTGCAGACAAAAGAGGTCACACAATTACTTCAGACTTCAAAATTAATTTATAGGCCTAGTGAGTAAACTAGACTAGTCTAGTAGACTAGACTCCAGCTTGGATATTTTACTGTCCTGAGGCCCAAGTGAGATAAAATGCTTCAGCATATATTTTTAGTCATGGGTTATTTTTATTTTATTAGCATTGCCTTTAAGTCACTTTTTTCTTAAAAGAAAAAAAAAACCCTTCTAGCATTTCCAAATTTATGATTCCCCACTTGAATGATACAATTCCATTATGAAGCAATGGTCTATAGTTTACCCTTTACTCAACTTTTATCATTTTGTGTTTAGAATTATTCTCAGAAATACAAATTAGCTGATTACCGAACAAGTTCTAATTACTCCCCAGAGACTGTGAGATCCCAGGGCTTCAGTACAGCATTGTTCCCTGTTGGGCTGTGAAACAGACTTCCTTTTCTGGTGACCCATCTGTTATTGATTTAAGAACTGACCTAAAGGGCTATTTGTTCTGGGCCCTTTGAAGAGCATTTGCTTGCTGTGACTTCAAGAACTATTCTGTCAGACATCCTGAAGCCTCATGCCATATTTTTCACTATGTAGTTTGTGTAGCCTGGAATAATGGGATAACCTGTTCTAATCTCCAAAAGAGGGCTTGTGACTTAAAACACCTCTAAAATATCACATTGATGTGTCAGTCTGGAACCCTGAGGCAGGTCAGTTCTGTTCCCAATCCAGATCATCCTTCCTTCTTAGCCTCGTACTTGGGGCCATGCCTGAATTCCGGATTACAAACTCTTCTGAGCACACATTGCCATATTTTATAACCATCTCCATTTCCCATGGTGTCTAGCTCTAATCTCAGCTCACAGCAGTTACTCAATGCAAAATAAAAACAAATTTATAAATAATTTTTAAAGAATTAGCTACAAATAATTAAAATTATGTGTAAACTTATAAATAATTACAATTATTTACAAATGGATTTATGAATAACTTTTATTTGTAAATAAAGAGCTTATAAAATAACAAAATCATGACTAAATAACTTCAAAGGATAGCTTTGACATGTAGGTTTTACGATCCCAGAGCAACGATATCAGAAAGAGATTCTATATTAATAGTTTCAGGCTACCTTAAAAAAAAAAACAAACAAGCCCATTCAAAAGTGGGCGAAGGATAGAAGGATATGAACAGACACTTTACAAAAGAAGACATACATGAGGCCAACAAACATATGAAAAAATGCTCATCATCGCTGGTCATTAGAGAAATGCAAATCAAAACTACATAGAGATACCGTCTCATGCCAGTTAGAATGGCAATCATTAAAAAATCTGGAGACAATAGATGCTAGAGAGGATGTGGAGAAATAGGAACACTTTTACACTGTTGGTGGGAGTGTAAATTAGTTCAACCATTGTGGAAGACAGTGTGGCGATTCCTCAAGGACCTAGAAATCAAAATTCCATTTGACCCAGCAATCCCATTACTGGG
>CAUYLG010035749.1:0-80246 GCA_963573385.1 Cacajao melanocephalus
AGAAATTCCATTTGACCCAGCAATCCCATTACTGGGTATATATCCAAAGGATTATAAATCATTCTATTATAAAGACACATGCACACGTATGTTCATTGCAGCACTGTTTACAATAGCAAAGACCTGGAACCAACCCAAATGTCCATCGATGACAGACTGAACAAGAAAAATGTGGCACATATACACCACAGAATATTATGCAGCCATAAAAAATGATGAGTTTGTGTCCTTTGTAGGGACATGGATGAATCTGGAAACCATCATTCTCAGCAAACTGACACAAGAACAGGAAATCAAACGCTGCATGTTCTCACTCATAGGCAGGTGTTGAACAATGAGAACACATGGACACAGGGAGGGTAGCATCGCACACTGGGGTCTGTGGGGTGACTAGGGAAGGGACAGTGGGGGCTGGGGAGGTTGGAGAGGGATAATATGGGGAGAAATGCCAGATATAGGTGATGGGGATGGAGGCAGCAAACCACATTGCCATGTGTGCACCTATGCAACAATCCTGCATGATCTGCACATGTACCCCAGAACCTAAAGTACAATTAAAAAGAAAAAGAAAAAGGAATGTGTTTCAGCAAATGGTTCTAGATACTCACAGGGGCAAAAAATCATCAACATCATTCACAAAAGTCAACTTGAAAGAAATAATAAACCTTTAGAAGCTAGAACTGTAAAGTATCAAGAAGAAAATACAAGAGAAGATCTCTGCAACTTTTATGTAGACAAAGATATCCTAGAAAGGACATAAAAATCTTCAAAAAAATTAATGAGACTTAAACATTTACACTCATCAAAAGATACTATTAAGATGAGTAGGCAAGGAAACCATTTGGATAAATATTCACAATACATATATCTGACAAAGAACTCACATGAAGAATATGTGAAAAAAATTCCTACCAATGTTCAATAAAAAAGACAAATAGCCAACTTTTAATAGTGGGCAAGAAACTAAAACAACTTCACAAAATAATTTATACAAATAGCCAACTTATACATGAAAATGAACTCAATATAATTATTCTTCAGAGAAATGAAAATTAAAAACACAGAGACACTGTTTCACACCCACCAGAATGACTAAAACCCAAAAGGCAAACCAAAATGTTGGTGTGGGTATGGAGTAAGTGGAATTCTCAAACATGCTGGTTGGTATAAAATATTGCAAGCACCTTGAAGAACCTTTCAAAACATCATACACATAATTTTTGACCAAGTGCCCCACCAGTAAGTACCAAAATACTCCACTACTAAGTATTTATATCCAAGATGAATTTTTAAGCAAGAGAAATCTTTTAAGTTCACAAGATGGATTTTTAACCAATAAAGATCTTTCAATTCATAGCACATTTATGGTATTTGAATTCATATATCATATGCTGGAAATGACCTAAAACAACATAAAAATCTATGAATATTTGAATGTATGTACAATCGATCCATGCAACAATATAGATTAATCTCAAATGTACTATGCTGAAGAAACCAAGAATAAATTACAATATATAATTCATTTATATGACATTCAACAACAGGCAAAACGAATGTATGGTAATAAAATCAGAAAGTAGTTGCCTCTGGGAGAGGTTAATTGATGAAAATAGGCTCAAAAAGACATTCTAGAGTCATGGAACTATTTGGTGTCAAAATTTTATTTAAGGAGTCAAAGAAGAATGAGGTATAGGTAATGTTGAATAATGGCCTTAGAAAGGTAAGGAAGCTATTAGGATGTATTTGGTATTTTACAGTTTAGAAATTTTTTCATATTGCAATACGTTATTCTGCTCATGTAGAAGCAATTCAGTATTTCTTTGAAAAACAAGAAAAAGAACAGAGATAGTTGATTCCCTATCTTTCCCCTATGATCCATCAACCTGTCTGTCCATCTGTCTGTCTGTCTGTCTATCTATCTATCTATCTCTTTGAAAGCACAAATGCATTTGAGCAAATTACAATTTAAGTAGAAGCCATATGGAAAAAATGAACATAAATTTTGGATAATACAATAAACATAAAAAAGGGAAATAATTTTGAAAAAATGAGTATTATTTCAAAGGATTCATAGTTGAATCCCAATAGAATAGAGGGAATCCCTGAAGTTTTAGGTACCTAGAAAAAAACCAATGAAACATATGTTTGAAGAATATTATTAAGTCATCAATATCCTAAGAATAAGCAAGGAGAGAGAGACCATATATTTTTTTCAGGAAAATTGAAGAGCCACAGCACTGCAGGGATCCCTTGACCATGATGGCTATGCGGTCACCCAGAACATCAGCTTCATCCATGTAGTGGGTGGTCAATAGGATGGTACGATCCTGTTTAAAATGCTGCAGGAGATCCCAGGTGACCCTTCTTGAGACTGGGTCCATGCCAGACGTTGGCTCATCAAGTATCACTACCTGAAGACCAGAAACACAATTAAATGACCATTGCTAAATATTATATACTGATACCACTATTGTCTTACCAGTCACGGAGCTTCCTCTAATTTTGGTTTTTCACTTGTTCAACTAGGCTAAGATAGTAAGTTTAGAGGCCAAGTGTAGTGGCTCACACCTGTAATCTCAGCACTTTTGGAGGCCGAGGTGGGAGGATGACTTGAGCCCAAAAGTTAGAGCAACAGAGCGAGACTCTGCCCTTTCAAAAACTTAAAAAATTAGCTGGATGTGGTGGCATGTGTCTGCAGTCCTAGCTACTTGGAAGGCTGAGGGGGGAGGATTGCTTGAGTCAGGTAGGTCAAGGCTGCTTTAAGCCATGATTGTGCCACTGCACTCCAGCCTGGGTGACAGAGCAAGACCCTGTCTCAAAAAAAAGTTTAGAAAAAACTGAATTAGGAATGGTGGAATAATTTCAAACCTATAGCCATTTTATACCAAAGAGATTGATAATGTGAATCCCATATGATTTTCATTTAGGAGGTTATCTTTAAAATATTAGCTCCATATCAGCTCTCAAATTTGTGTCAGCTGATTTGGACTAGCTGCAGTGTACAGTGGGAATACATATTTGGGTTTTGTTTTGTTTTTACCTTGGAGCCCCCTATAAGTGCTATAATGATGGAGAGTTTGCGCTTCATTCCTCCACTCAGCGACTTTGACAATTCATTACGCTTTTCTAGCAGGTTAAAAGTAGTCAGCATGTGGTCAATTTCCGTACGAGTCATCTTCCCATGTACTCCTTTTATCTAGAAAAAGGATCCAGAGTTTACATGGCACTTCAATTTTACCCTTAGAAACATATTACACCAGCTTTTTTCTTATATCATTCATGTAGTAACTTATTCCCTTTGCTTCTTTTTATGTTTAAAGAATTCATTAAAATTGATTTTGAACTTTGTAAGAATAAGGATATTCACAGTAGCTAATCAACCTGAAGCACATGAATAGACTGTGAGAAATGGAATCTATCTTTTGCTCACCACACAGTAGAAATGAAGGTGTTCTGATACTGTCAAGTAATTAAACAACAGGTTCTGCTGGGGACACAAGCCCAGCGATTTCCTAATCTGGACCATCTGCTTTGAGATATCATATCCATTAATATAGGCCTTTCCACTTGTAGGAGGATAGAGACCTATAATCAAGGAGAAAACATAACAGAAACTTAGTTTTCATAGGGGAACATGACAACTAAGTGCTCATTAGCATCTCAACTTTGAAATCTACATATGCATAACTCATTAGCATTAGCAATATTTCACACAGAAGAAAATTCTACAAATCATCAACAGTTATTTTTGAGGTGATGAACTTAGAAGTAATTTGTTTTGTATTTTCCTGTTTAACTGTATGTTCTATGTTTCAATGTATATGAATAAGTGCAAATCATCTGAGTAATAAAAAACATGAGACTGTTATATTACAACATGCCAGGATTGCCATCAGCCATTTGACAGTTATGAATTCTGTTTTAAGCTGTGCATTGCTTTAATTTAAGGTTTATACGGTAAGCACTAGGACAACTACTAAAAAAATAACTCAAAACTATATAGTGAGAAAAATTATTAAAGGAATTAAAATGTTACACTAAAAAATATTCACTGAGTGCAAGCTAGGTGCACTGGCTCATACCTGTAATCCCAACACTTTGGGAGGCTGACGTGGGTGGATCACTTGAGCTCAGGAGTTTGAGACTAGCCTGGGAAACATGGCAAAACCCTGTCTCTATTAAAAATACAAAAATTAGCTGGGCATGGTGGTACGTGCCTGTAAATCCAGCTACTTGGGAGGCTGAGACACGAGAATCGCTTGAACCCAGGAGGCGAAGGTTGCAGTGAGCTGAGATTGTGCTACTGCACTCCAGCCTGGGCGACAGAACGTAACTGTTTAAAAAAAATTTACTTAATGCAAAAGAAATAATAAGAGAGAAACAGAGGAACAAAGAAATACATAAGACATAGAAAACCAAAAGTAAAATGGCAGACCAAATGAAAAAATGTGATCCAACTCTATGCTATCTGCAGTAGACACACTTCAGACTCAATGACATAAATTGGTTGAAAGTAGATGGAAAAAGATGTATTACGTAAGAATATTTTCTTGATTACATGTTTCTTCATTTGCTGAATGCCCTTAAGACAATTTCCAGAGACTTTAAATGATTAGGTCTTTTGTCAATTTTTACAGCTTTGCTTGTTTCATTAGGGTATGAGCTTGATGATTCAAAAGTGGAATATTATTATTTTATTGCTTAAATATTCAATGGTCTAAAGAAATGTTTACGTATAAGAATTTTTAAATTCCCATATATATGATCTCAACACTTTCATAATTTCTGGTGCTCTTCATTTCTTCTTACCAACCTGAGTTTCAGTCTGGAATAATTTCCTTTCTGCCTGAAAAACTGCCTTTCTTGGCTTTCTCCACTCCTTTCTGGGGACAGTCCACAATATAATATATCTTAGCAATTGCCCATGGGAGGTTGAAAAAAATGAGTATTCTGCTGAGTAGAATTTTCCATAAATGTCAATTAGATCCTGTTGATTAACAGTGTTGCCAAGTTTTTCAGTAACTTTAATAATTTCTGTTTACTGGTTCTATCAATTGCTAAAAGAGTGAAGTCTCCAACTGTAATTGCAAATGTATCTATTTCTTTTTTCAAGTCTATCGGTTTTTGCTTTGAGCATTTTGATGCTCTGTTCTTTGACTGAATTCATATTAAGAATTGCTATGTTTTCTTGGTAGATTAACCTTTTTATAACTATGTAATATCCGTCTTCCCCAAAATAAATACTAATTTTTAAATTTTATAATAGTTATTTTCAAACTTCAAAATAGATGATTAAAGCATGTATCTCAGAAGTCACTATACTGTAAACATCAAGAGGATACACGAAAGTCTCATTGCTTTATCTACTGTTTTTTGAACAGAGCGGAACACCTACCTGAGAGAATGGATAGAGTAGTAGATTTTCCTGCCCCATTATGTCCTAGAAGAATAGTGATCTGCCCCTCATATAAATTCAAAGACAAGTCCTTTACAGCTATTTTGGTAGTGTTGTGCCCTTGGAATACCTATGGGAAAAATCCCACAAATACTAACTTTATCACAATCACATTGAAAGAGCAAGCTCTCATATCAACTATCAAAGACACAATACATCATCAGACATGAGGAGAAATATCAAAGTGTATAAGAATGAAACTATAAAAAGGAAAATAAATATTTGAAGGCATAACATAAGGTTTAGAATTTCACAGTAGATATACAAACATTCCCTGAGCAATCTTATCCATTCCTGCTCTCTTTTTTATGCGAATAAACTTAAGGGGTATAGGTCTCATTTTGTTACATGGATATATTGTATAGTGGTAAGGTCTGGGCTTTTAATGTAACCATGGCCCAAATAATAAACACTGTATCAAGTGAGTTTTCATCTCTCATGCATCTCCCACACTCCCACTCTTCTGAGTCTCCAATATTTGTCATTTCCCACTATATGTACATGTATACACATTATTTAGCTCTCACTAATAAGTGAGAACATATGGTATTTGACTGTTTCCGGGTTGTTTCACTTAAGATAATGGTCTTCAATTCCATCCCTGTTACTGCAAAATACATGATTTCATTCTATTTTATGGCCGTGTATATATACCAATTATTACTTTATCCAATCATCTGTTGAGTCAGTGGATGATTGCTTTGTTTCAATTTCCATCTTGAACTTACAATGCCACAGTCTTCTTCATTAATGTCTTTGGCCTAATTTAGAGAACTGTCAATTGAAAATCACATGTGGATATTTATTTCAAATTTCTGAAGACTATCAGTGCTTCTGCTTAATATGCAAAAAGCTGGAAAAAGAATCACTCCTACTCTAGCACCAAGTAGAAGCTAAATAATCTGCAAAATTATAACTTTTCTTGAACCCATCTTAGAGGTAAGGTTTCCAGGCAACCAAGTAGCCTAAAATTTAAAGGAAAAATAGATACTTTCAAGGAGAGATGGCATATTGATATTTACTTGTCTGGAGCAGACATGGGTACTTAAGAGCCAACATGAGTGCTTATACAAGCTACTAAGATTTTAGTTAGATTTTTAATAAAAATGAGGTGAAAACCATGTAAGAAACACAATACTTAAATCGAAGAGTTGGGATTCAAGCCCGTATCATTAAGAATTAAAGTGGATTTGGGGTGGAGAGTTCTGTAAATATTTGTTAAGTTTACTTGTTCCAGGTCTGAGTTCAAGTCCTGGATATTCTCGCTCTCATACATTCTTTTTCTTTCTTTCTTTCACTCTCACTTTCTTTCCTCTTTTTCTTTCTTTCAAAAAAAAAAAAAAAAAGAATTAAAGTGTATTTTCCTTCCAACACAACCTATAGATGATGAATAAAGGCAAATGTCTTGTGTAATAGAAAAGAAATACTATTTAATTTTTAAAATCCCAAATGGTGGTAGGTATTTTCTCCCTAGGTGTCTTATACTGTCTTCTCCATAGACCTAAGCATCAGGCTTGTAACTGCTTATTTGAAATCTCTACTTGGATGAACAGCTAAAGTTCCTATATCCAAAAGTGAGCTCTTAATTTCCAAAACCTTCATTTAAAAACCAACAATAAACTAACCAAACCGTGGCCTTTCCCTAGTATCTCCAATATCCATAATTGTTCGACTAACCACCCCCCCCAGCATTTCCTCAAGCCACAAAACCAACAGCCACATTAGTTTCTTCATTTTCCTGTAATCTCACATCCAACCTATACATAAGTCTTCAGTAATAACCATAAAACATGTTTTGAATCTTTTTTTTTTTGAGACCGAGTCTCACTTTGTCACCCAGGCTGGAGTGCAACGGCATAGTCTTGGCTCACTGCAACTTCCACCTCCTGGGTTCAAAC
Source organism: Cacajao melanocephalus (assembly GCA_963573385.1). Classification (NCBI taxonomy): domain Eukaryota; kingdom Metazoa; phylum Chordata; class Mammalia; order Primates; family Pitheciidae; genus Cacajao; species Cacajao melanocephalus. The sequence continues at coordinate 7,357 of CAUYLG010035749.1, forward strand.
CTTTCTCCTGTCTCAGCCTCCAGAGTAGCTGGGATTACAGGAGCCTGCCACCACACTCAGCTAATTTTTGTACTTTTAGTAGAGACAGGTTTTATCACGTTGGCCAGGCTGGTCTCGAACTCCTGACCTCAGGTGATTCACCTGCCTTGGCCTCCCAAAGTGCTGGGATTTACCATACCCAGCCTGTTTTGAATCTTTATACTGCGATCTCCAATGCCACGAGCCTAGTCCATGGTGCCATCGTATCCTACCTGAGCTACCATCGAAGCTTCCAATTTGTCTTCTTTCTTCCACTCATAGTCCTCGCAACAGCCAAAGAAGCCCTGCTTGTCCAATTGTACACTGGCACCACTTTTGATTCAAAACATAATCACCATATGAAGCTCCTTCCAACCCCAGGGTTTTGATTTTTTTCTGTCTGTTTGAATTTTTGTCCCTAGTTTTTCTTTTTTGTTTTGGGACAGAATCTCTCTCTGTCACCCAGGCTGGAGTGCAGCAGCACAATCTCAGCTCTCTGCAACCTCTGCCCCCAGGTTGAAGCAATTCTCCTGCCTTAGCCTCCCAAGTAGCTGAAATTATGGGCACCCGCCACCATACCCAGCCAATTTGTATTATAGTAGAGATGGGTTCACCATGTTGGCCAGGCTGGTCTCCTGACCTCAGGTGACCCACCTGTCTCAGCCTCCCAAAATGCTGGGATTACAGGCATGAGCCATCACACACTGCCTGTCCCTAGTTTTTCAACAATCTGGTTCATTCTCATCTAGTCTCAGCTCCAAGGAGACTGTTTCAGGTTTGAGTTTCTAGGAAACAGTTCTCGATTAGAAGATTAGAATGTAGTATGAAGGTTGTCCAAATCAATATGAGGTCACTTGTGTTTAAAAAAATAAAAAACAAACAAACAAAAACCTTAATAAATACATCTAGAGAAGGCCATGAAGAGAGAGTTCTCATGTACAAATGCCTGATAACAAGAGCTATCACAAAAGGCTCTGCAGAAACCACAACCTGGCAGCTGGGCACAGTGGCTCACATCTGTAGCCCCAGCACTTTAGGAGACCAAGGCAGGTGGATCACCTGAGGTTAGGAGTTTGAGACCATCCTGGTCAACATGGCAAAACCCTGTCTCTACTAAACATCCAAGAATTAGCCAGGAATGGTGGCATGCACCTGTAATTCCAGCTACTATGGAGGCCGAGACAGGAGAATTGCTTGAACCTAGGAGGTAGATGTTGCAGCGAGCCAAGATCATACCACTGTACTCCGGCCTGGGCAACAGAGTGAGACTCTGTCTCAAAAAAAGAAAGAAACCACAACCTTGAATAAAGGCCACTGCAGTCCTACACACAAAAAAATGTTTCTGTAAAGACGTCTGCCCAGCAACTGCCTATCTGACCTCAGACTGGCACCACCCTTGTTATTAATCCTTGTAGCCAAAAATAATTATCTGAAACAATCATACAATCCTAATTCTCCTCTAAAAATCTTTGTCTTTCTTTACTTCCCTGAATACATACACAATTTACTAAGGCACATGAATGCCCTATTCCCAAGTAAATGCCATTTTCTTTTAGAGAGCCTCTCTCTGTTATTTAGGTTGATATAAATGGTGTCAGAAGTGGGATCAAAGTGAACTCACTTCAGAAGAATCGGCAGCCCTAGAATCAAATGTGGTACAAGTGGCTCTGCATTCTCTGTTTCCATGAGTTATCTTTTATGCCCTAGTGAATCTCTTCTCAGATTCTCAGACTCACTCACTTTGGTGAGTGGTTTATGACTTCATATGGGGTTTGTTTTGGTTGTAAGGCCACCTTAATAAAGAACCTTATCTCTCTCCTAGAATGATAAGACTTTCTGTCTTATACAACAAGTCCTTTCTGGTATAAAGACAAGTACCCATCTGGTTTGAATATCCTGGATTCTACATAATTTATTTCCTGTGTCTGAGGCATGTATTTCTGGTGAACTCACATAGTCTGCATGCCTAGTTTAAGATTTTGTTTGGTCCGCATGCCTGGGTTAAAGTTTTTGTGAACACTCTGATTTTGGTTTCATTTTGGTTTGCTTATGCGTATCTATAAATGATTTGGCTCTTTCCTCTTGCTTGCTTCTAAAAATATTACCAGAGTAAGAAGACATTCTAAATGGCAGGTGCAGATTCTAAAAGCCACTAGGATGGTCACTACCATCTAAAACAACAGTCTAAACTCCTGACATTTGCTGACAGAATTAATGGGATTGTCTTTGCTCTCAAGAGATTAATAAGAAACCAAATGTGATTCTCAAACATCAAGGAATGCCAGGTTTTCCAGAATTTGAGCCAGTATGAGGGGTCATTTTGGAGCACATTTTCAAACCAACAGGGAAATTATATTTAAAATTTCACAGCTGAAATGGTCATTTTCAAACTCTTTTAAAACTTCTAACTATAGAGTAGACATGTAGAGTCTTCTCTCAGTTCTCTATGATTTTTCCTGCCTACTCTGAATCTGCTGACTTTTCTACTGATGCTGAAATAAAACTCATTGCTCATTCCACTCAAGAATAAAAAAGTCTTAAAGGGCTTTAAAATTTGTGGCCTGACAAATTACAGCAACCTGAACATTTTTCAGAAATGTCACATGCCTGGCTAGCAATCCCTTATAGTGATAGAACAGTTAACTGAATAAGCCTGTGAGAAAAATAACTAGATACATGTTCATGACAGTTAGGCTTCCAGATTAAACAAGTCAAAGTCTTGACGTCAGATCAACATTGTAAGGTATCTCTGTCCAACATAAACATTTTGCTTTGTCTACAAGGTAGAGTGCAAAACGCCACAGAAGAAACGTGCTCAAATGCTTCCCTACCTTCATTGATTAGTAAGCAAACCAGGCCAGCAAACAAAAAATGAGATTTGTTACTAAAAATGCAAGGTTACTTGGAGATTTTGTTTTTCTTATGCAATTTAGCCAGTCGGAGCTAAATGTAAGCATTTGAATATTTAATCCTAAACTTATTTAAAACTGAAAAAAGAAAAAGAGTTGTTTTTTAAAAAATCAAACTGCTATGAAAGCGACTTTACCCAAAATTTTGGTCCACAGTCTTAATCAGAGAAAGTACCTAGCAGAGAAAGTAAAGTTTAGTCATGTAAACAGGTCTTATTTTGTCAGAAATATAATTTGGATCTAACTCTCCTTTATAAATTTGTGAGTTTGTATTACTATCTCATGATTAAAATTCTAAAATAAAAGCTAAAGTATCTTTGTATACATGCACATATGTGTGTGTTTAGGTGTGTTTCCACATATGTATATGTTTTACTTTATATGTTGTGTCTACATGTAAAGTCTGGCCAAAAATCCCTTAAGAAATCCTCTTCAGGTTCACTTAAAGGAACACTCACATAAAATATATAGTAATTAACTCAAATTCCTTTTAGTTCATGTGACTTATGTAAATCTTTAACAAATAAGCTGGCTTTAAAATCACCGGTAAAATAAAAATAGAAATGTCTTCAAAATTGTCAACATACATCTTGCCCATACATTTTTGAGTTTACTGCTGAAATAGTTTATATCTTTCTCTGCTAGATGTTATAAGGTCATAAAACTACAAATCCAGCTTAAAAACAGAATGATCTTTATGTAACTCCTTGATAAGCAGGACTAATTTAATGCTGTTGGTTCTATAAAAACATTTGTAATTTTTGTGTTATGAGTAAAATATCCATATATTTAACTTACAGGTTCTAACTTAGGTAAACACATGATATTCACAGGCTTTAAAAGTGGTTAAGAGGAAAATAGCTTAAAATAATGGCTAGCTTTGTCTAATATCTCAATTTTCATAAATAATCTAGGTATAGTGTTAATAAATTTGACAACCATAAATGAGACAAACATTTATAAACTTGTTACGTAATTTAAAAGTTTAAATAGGTGTTATGTTAAATTAAGTGATACTCATTAAGCGTTTGAGTCATTTCTAAGTAAGACAAAAAATTAAAAATTGCTGAATATAAATATGTTTGTTGTGGACTTCTTAAATTTTATAGAAACACTAAATAAATATATTTGGGTCTATTTATACAAAAAACTAGGTTATGGGGAATATGCTTCAAAAATTATAACATGATTATTTTCTATAAAATACAGATATGTGACAGTTCGAAATTGCTTACTAGAAATTAAAGTTATTGAAAGTCAAAGTTCTATCAATATAGATAGTTCTGTATATAGCATATAAAAAGATGTGTTTTTGATAAAAATTATAAGGCATAAAAATGTGTTATTGAGAAAAAATATAATTTTGTCTAATTCAGAGGTTATTTAAAGATTATTTCAAGAAGTGAATTTAGGAAATACATAAAAATGAGACAGAAAGGAACCAGGGAGTACGAGAGAGAGAGAGAGAGGAAAGTTATCTTGAAGTATTGATCTGTTCTTGCTAAAACTGCAAGAGGCTTTGATTTTTAATTCTAAAATTTATTTCTTTAATAACTATCTTCTAAACTGCAGATAGTTTTTATTTTTTGACACGTTTCTTCCTGAGATCCATTTAATTCTAGTTTCAGGTCAGAAATGTTGTTTTCTTCATTGAGAATGGTGATTTCATTTCTAGGGGTAGGGTTTTTCTCCTGGAGCTTCCCTGATTTATCTCAAAAATTCAAAAATCTCAAAATTTCAACTTTTGCTGTATCCACTGCATATGATTTGTAAATCATACATCACCGCCCTCAACTCTCATTCTCCCTTTGAAAATGTCTATCTTTTTGCTTGTCAGGGGTGATAATTCTCTCTTTAACTTTTTCATCATCTCCTGTAACTTTTGCTCCAGTTTTAACTTTGCTATTATGACGTGACACTGCAATGTTCTGTCCTGAAGGCCTAGAAAAGCAGTACTTTTTTTCAGAATAACTTGATTCTAAACTCTTGGTTTTACCTGATATATCTGAATTTTTCCATGTAACGAGAAAATTTCTCATTCTTTTACTAAGAGCCATGTATCCCCCTATTCAAGGTACCAGTTTGCTTACATTTCTCTATGATATATATTCACAATCTTGGACATACTTCCTGTGTCTGATTAAATTCAGGTAACTTTTGATTAGGCTTGACTTCCAGGATACCTAACTAGTAACGAGGCTTCAGAAAAGGAAAAGCAATCACACTACAGAAGGTTCTTCTTTACCTTGTTGGTAACTGGCTTAAAACACAATGATATTTTTTGTTTTATCAAGGTAATTTCCTATGTTATCTTTATGAGTTTTTTTTTATTACTCAGGTTTGAAAGCATTAATTTTTTTATACCCACACATAAATTTACTTAACTTTACTTAATTTACTTTACTAAATTTATAAACTTTCTGTTTAATTTTACTTTTTACAGTTTATTTTTAATTTTCATAGGTGTATAATAGTATGTATTTATGGGTGCATGTGATATTTTGATAGAAGCATACAATGCATAATGATCAAAACTGGATAACTGGGATATCCATCACCTCAAACATTTATTATTCCTTTGTATTGGGAAAAGTCCAGGCTGAGCGCAGTGGCTCACGCCCCTAATCTCAACACTTTGGGAGGCCAATGCAGGGGAATCACCTGAGGTCAGGAGATTGAGACCAACCTGGCCAACATGGTGAAACTTGGTCTCTACTAAAAATACAAAAATTAGCTGGGTGTGGTGGTGGGTGCCTGTAATCCCAGCTGTTTGGGAGGCTGAGGCAGGATAATTGCTTGAACCAAGGAGGCAGAGGTTGCAGCGAGCCAAGATCATGCCACTGCACTCCAGCCTGGGTGACACAGTGAGACTCTATCTCAAAAAAAAAGAAAAGTCCCAACCTTCTCTCTTATTTTAAAATATGCAGTAAATTATTTTTAACTGTAGTTGCCTTATTGTGCCACCAAACACTTTCTATCTAATTGCATTTTTGTACCCATCAAGAAACCCCCTTTAAAGTCCCTTTCTAGGTACTGGTCACCACCACTCTATTCACTACTTTCATGAAATGAATTATTTTTAGCTCCACATATGAATGAGAACATACAACACTTGTCTTTCTGTGCCTGGTTTACTTCACTTAACATAACGTCCCCAGTTCCATCCATGTTGCTGCAAACCACTTGATTTCATTCTTTTTAATGGCTGAATAATATTCCATTGTGTATATATCCCACATTTTCTTTACCCATTCAACTGCTGATGGACACTTACGTTGATTCCATATCTTGGCTAGTATGAGGGATGCTACAATTAACATGAGAGTGCAGATATATCTTCAATATACTGACTTCCTTTCTTTTGGATATATATATCTAGCGGTGGGATTGCTAGATCATATGACAGTTCTACTTTTAGGTTTATGAGGAACGTCTATACTGTTTTCCAGCATGGCTGTACTAATTTACATTCCCACAATAGTATACAAGCATTTCCCTTTCTCCGCATCCTCATCAGCATTTATTATTTTCTGTCTTTTTGATAATATTCATTTTAACTGGGTTGAGATAATATCTCTTTGTGGTTTTGATTTGCATTTTCCTGATGATTAGTGGGATTGACAATTGTTTTGAGAAATGTCTATTTAGATCTTTTGCCTATTTTTAAATTAAATTCGTTTTTTTTTGTTTTTTTTTTTTGTTGTTTTTTGCTATTGAGTTGTTTCAGTTTCTTTTATATTCTGGCTATTAATCCCTTTAATAGTTTGCAAATATTTTCTCCCATTCTATAAACTGTGTCTTCTCTGTTTCTTCCTTCTCTGTGCAGCAGCTTTTTTAGCTTGGTGTAATTCCATTTGCCAATTTTTGCTTTGATGTCTGTACTTTAGAAGCCTTCTTCAAGAAATCTTTGCCCAGATGCAAGATGAATAGCCAGTCCAGGTCCCTTCAGATTATATTAGGACAGACAGCCAAGGAATTTTTATAGCTCTGAACACAAGTAAATGTATACTGTTGTTCATTTCAAATGAATACAAAAATCTCTGATCTGATGGTGATGGAAGGAGAGATATTCCAAATCAATGGTCTTAAATTATGTCCATAGGCTGTGTTAATCTCCTGCCACAGGCAAAAGATACTAGATCTGACACAGCTGCCATTGGGTCAACTATTTGCTTGAGTTTGTGGTAGATCCACCGTCATCCCACAGCATTCATCTGGATGGATTTTTGCATGGACCACAGTGGTAACTTAAATAGGGATAAGACCAGGGACCACTAAAATTTTCAACACTTAAAGATGGTTCTAATCTCTACCACTTCCCCAGAATGTAACAATGCTTTTGATTTACCATCTTGGCTAGTGGAGAAAGGTAGTTTCAAAGGATTCAACTTGACTTGACCCTGCAGGGCAGCTCTTCCCTAGAGGTCATGGAGCCAGTGTAAGGGTTACACCAGCTACAAAGTATGTTCGTTTCCAACTGTACACTTGACAACTGTGGAAATGTCCATCATAACCAGACAAGGACCAGGATTCCATTTGTTACCTAGCTTACACATACCCCTTTGTTAAACAAGGGGACTATGATGACACTCTGTATCTCTGAGTATTACTCAAGCCAATAGCTATAGATTCTTTTGCAGAAAGATTAATGTTATCATTTTCATGTGTGTTTGCTTTAGTGTTGCAGTCTGCTTCCAATTAGTAATCAAGCCCCTCCTTCAGTCAATAGGTGTCAACTCTGACAACTGAAAACTGTGGAAGAGACCATGAATTACTAACGAGTGCCTTGACTCAGGCTACTAATGATTCATTAATCCGTACTTCTGGTTGTATGGTTTGAACAATGCCCTCACTGGCTGCCCATCTATCGTGCCTCAAGGAAATTGTGTTTCATTAACCATCATTTGTGGATCAAGTGCCCCGGACTGCCACTCCAAACTTGTCACTTATTAGGAAAATTGTTCACGCCTGTGCTATACCCTGATCTCTATTATTTTTTAATTGTATCTCCACTGTTATCGGTGAGTCCAGTTCTGTAATAATATCTCCTACTGTCAACGGTTCCCAATGATGCTGGTGTTCTTCTTATTAGCACATTTCTTAATGCTTCAATAAATGCTCTCTGGGCAAAACAGTCATGTAGTAGATTAGTTGGATGGGTCTGATTCAGGGTTTCTTTCAGGCTGCAGTCAAGGCGTCGACTTAGACTGTGGTCACCTGAAGCTTGACAGAAACCAAGACATCCAAGGAGGCTTACTCACATGGCTGGGAAGTTGGTACCAGTTATTTTGGAAAGCCTTAGGTCTTGTCCACAGAAGCAAGTCCACAGGGCAGCTTGAAAGACATGGTGGCTTACTTAAGGGCAAGCAATTGAAGACCAAAGTAAAATTCACAATACCTGCTTTGAACTAGTTTTGGAAAGCATGTATTTTCACTTCCATTGCGTTATCCAGATCACACAAGGGAGGACTGTACAAGAGCATGAATATCAGGTGGTGAGGATCCCTGGGAGCCATCATGAAGCCTGGCAACTATAGTCTACCCTATGCTTCCAGTGATTCATGTTCCTCCCATGTGCAAAATACCTTTACCTGCTCCCAATTCCACAATCCTTTATAGCATTGACTCAAAGTCCTGCTATAGTAAATCTGTGGAGATTAGGAATTAAGCTTCTCTAGAGCTCTCCTATTCTTTTGATTAAGTCTGAGGCTTAAGTTCTCAGTTTTTTCTGTTCTTTGGCTACTGAGGATGAGAATCTCTTTATATGCTTCCTGGGAGGCTCACTAGATTTTATAACACTTACCTTCTTATGGTTAATCATAAACAATCTCCATGTATCCATTCCCCCCAGCAATAGCTATCCAATTCTATATAATTATTATAATTACTAATACTCCCATATTTTTCAAATGTTTGATGGATGTCACTAACTGGTGCACTTATTTCCCCTGGTATATCATCTCAATTCACCACATATGAACACTGTACTGCTAACTTGTACTAGAGTCTACCACTCATCATCTACTTTCTCTGGTAACTCTGGGTCTCAGTAATCACTAACTAGGTTCCCTGGGAAGTAAACTGTAAGATGAAAGCTAGCATCCAGGAAGTTTACTTAAGATAGAAATTAGCATGCAGAAGTGTTCTTGGGACAAATACCTGTGTGGAGAAAGGAAGGATACCAATTTGGGAGAGAAAATAGTAGGGCTACAGTACATATAGTAACAACAAGGTCAACCACACAAGGAGCTCTGCAGCTTGGATGACCATTCAGAGCTCACTAGAGCTGGAGGAAAAAGTTGGGCATTAATATCTCCACTTTAAGCAGTCACTGGATCTAGGATATTCCAGGAAAATGAGCTTACTTTGGTGTGAAGTAGCTCTGTTCAACTGAGGTTATATTGTTGCAGAGGGTCATGCATCCACAATGGCCATGTTTTCAGAGAGGCTTCATTGGATAACCTATCAGAAATGTTCCTCCTGCCCATCTTCTATTTAATTAATAGATCATTCCTCTATTTATTTTCCTAATGGCATTTACCGTGTACTACAATTATATTTTTCATTCATTTACTTGTTAAGCATTTTTATCCACACTAAAATATAAGTTATAGTTTACCGAACCCCTTCCTTACACCATATACAAAAATCAACTCTCTGGCAGAGATTTTATGAAGATGCCAAAAGCAATTGCAACAAAAGCAAACATTGACAAAAGGGATCTAATTAAAGAGCTTCTGCACAGCAAAAGAAACTACCAGCACAGAAACAACTCACAGAATAGGAGAAAAATTCCACAAACTATGCATCTGACAAAGGTCTAATATCCAGCATCTATAAGGAACTTAAACAAATTTACAAGAAAAGAAAAGAATCCCATTAAAAAGTGGGCAAAGGACATGAACAGAGACTTTTCAAAAGAAGACATACATGTGGCCAACGGGCATATGAAAAAAAAGTTCAATATCGCTGATCATTAGAGAAACACATATCAAAACTACAATAAGATACCACCTCACACCACTCAGAATAGCTACTATTAAAAAGTCAAAAGTAACATGCTAGTGAGGTTGCAGAGAAAAGGGAATGCTTATACAATGTTAGCGGGAGTGTAAATTAGTTCAACCATTGTGGAAAGCACTGTGGCAATTCCTCAAAGAGCTAAAAGCAGAACTACCATTTGACTCAGCAATCCTATTACTGGATATATACCCAAAGGAACAGAAAGTGTTCTGTCATAAAGACACATGCATGCATACATTCATTGCAGCACTATTCACAATAGCAAAGACATGCAACAAACCTAAGTGCCCATCAATGGTAGAGTGAACAAAAAAATGTGTTACATATATACCATGGAATACTACACAGCCACAGAAAAGAACAAGATAATGTCCTTTGCAGGAACATGTATGGAACTGGAGGCCATCATCTTTAGCAAACCAACACAGGAACAGAAAAGTACCGCATGTTCTCACTTAAAAGTGGAAGCTAAATGATAAGAACACATGGACACAAAGAGGGGAACAACAGACACTGGGATGTACCAGAGGGTAGAAGTTGGGAGAAGGAAGAGGAGCAGAAAAAATATGGGGTACTAGGACTAGTACCTGAGGGACAAAATAATCTGGACATCAAACCATTATGACCCGAGTTTATTGATATAACAAACCTTCACGTGTACCCCTGAACATAAATGTTAAAGAAAAAAAATCTAATTATATTCTGGAGGGAGGACAAAGATGACACTTCTGATTATATGCTATATATACACTTTATCTTTCTCAAAGGAAGTAAACATGATGGCTATGACCTGTTAACATCTAATTTTTATTTTGGTATTTCCAGTAACAAGCATTTACAATGAACTGTAAACTCAGGTTCAGTTTCATCAAGAATAAATGATCGTTGAAACAATACCTTGCACAAATGTTTGATCTGGATACCTGCTATCAAATCAGTAGGTTCATCTTCAAAATACTTGCTTTGCATTGTCTCATAAAATTGATTTGCTTCAGTTTTTTTCTCAGGTGGTTCTGCAAACCAATAAGAGCGCTAAGAAGGGAAGAAAAATACAATCACTGCCATGGTACAGAAAGGAAGCACTAAACAATACTTTGGCCTTTGTATTGAGATGGACTGCACAAAATTTCTTGGGATTAAATTTTGGAGCTAATTGTCTAGTGTCTAAATACTGAGGGCATAAAAAATGGACTATTGGGGTTTGTTTTTTTTTTTTTTTTTTCTGAGACAGAGTCTCACTTTGTTGCCCAGGCTGGAGTGCAATGGTGCATTCTTGGCTCCCTGCAGCCTCCACTTCCCGGGTTCAAGCGATTCTCCTTCCTCGGCCTCCTGAGTAGCTGAGACTACAGGTGTGCACCACTACACCCGGCTAATTTTTCTATTTTCAGTAGAGATATAGTTTTGTCATGTTGGCCAGGCTGGTCTCGAACTCCTGATTTCAGGTGATCAGCCCACCTCAGCCTCCCAAAATGTTGGGATGACAGGCGTGAGCTACTGTGCCCAGCTAAAAAGTACACTATTCTACTAGAATCATAAGAGAGACAAAAGAAAATCACTGAAAAACGAGGCCATAGCAAACAGTATTATACTACTCTATTGGATCTTCTTTTCTGAGCAATACAAAAGTGAAGGTAATATGAGAAAATATTGAGAAGAGAGGGTAGGATGCAAATGCTCCCCATTTCTCTATGGTTCTGACTCTAGAAGATCTGGCCTAACCAAGGAAATAATGCAGGTCGTGTGCACCCAGACATAATTAACCTCTCCTAGCATATAAAGACCTATCATATATTAAATTATTTTTATTTTATTTTTTGAGATGCTTTTGTTGCACAGACTGTAGTGCAATGATGCAATCTTGGCTCACTGCAACCTCTGCCTCCTGAGTTCAAGCAATTCTCCTGCCTCAGCCTCCCAAGTAGCTGGGATTACAGGCGCCTGCCACCATGCCAGGATAATTTTTGTATTTTTAGTAGAGATGGGGTTTTGTCATGTTGGCCAGGCTGATCCTGAACTCCTGTCCTCAGCTGATCCATCTGACTTGGCCTTTCAAAGTGCTGAGATTACAGGCAGGAGCCACCACATCCGGCCCCTTCACATATTAATTTCTTTATGCCAGAGTTTAATCCTTTATAAAACATTTTCCTATAAAAGTGATAGATTACTCATAATCTGTAAAGTTTGGAATCTCAAGCTATTTTATTTTTTTTGAGACAGAGCCTTGCTCTATCTCCCAGGCTGGAGTGCAATGGCACATTCTTGGTTCACTGCAACCTCTGTCTCCTGGGTTCAAGCGATTCTTCTGCCTCAGCCTCCTGAGTAGCTGGGATTACAGGCATGCCTTATCACACCCAGCTAATTTTTTGTATTTTTAGTAGAGACAGGGTTTCACCATGTTGGCCAGGCTGGTCTTGAACTCCCAACCTTAGGTGATCCTCCTGCCTCAGCCTCCCAAAGTGCTGAGATTACTGGCATGAGCTACTGCACCCGGCTGGTCACAAGCTATCATCTACCACTATTTATGTTTATTGGAGGGCTTAGATGTATTAGGACAAGGCTAGTAAATTATTATGGCTGGAGTGTAGACCACTGACCTATTGAGTCTATTATAGACAGTGCTAAATTAACTGACTGCTTTTATAAATATCACAAATGAAGTTCATAAGGACTGTGGCCTCTATCAATAACAGAAGAATTATAACTCACCTGTAAGAAAAAGTTCCATGGCTTGGGCACACCATAGCTTCCTGGAAATACAGCTTCTATATACCAGGCCACAAGGCTATATAAGAAAGCATCAAATAAAAACATTCCAAGCACATAGGCAAAAAAAAAGTTATCCAGTGTAGTTGATGAGAAGATGTTACTCCATTTAAGTCCAATTCCTAAGACATAACAGGACACATTTAATTTGGTGCCAACTGAGATTAAAACAGATATTTATCTATATCATAATTAAATAATTAAGAAAATGATTGTATTGATACTTTCTGGAGATTCCTACTAGAGTCAGTCACTTTCTTGCACCCTTAGAATTTAGGTTGTTTCCAAGAGGATCTGAGTAATGAGGAAATTATACCCCAAACAAGCAAATAATTAGAAAAGACTAAAACAAAAATAAAATATGGCTGGTGTGGTGGCTTACGCCTATAATTCCAGCACTTTGGGAGGCTGAGGCAGGCAGATCACCTGAGGTCAGGAGTTTGAGACCAGCCTGGCCAACATGGTGAAACCCCGTCTCTACTAAAAATACAAAAATTAGTCAGGCATGGTGGCAGGCGCCTGTAATCCCAGCTACTCAGGAGTCTGAGGCAGGAGAATTGCTTTAACCCAGGAGGCAGAGATTGCAGTGAGCCAAGATTGCACCACTGCACTCCAGTTTGGGCTACAAAATGAGACTCTGTCTCCAAAAAAAAAAAAAATTATATATATGTAAGAAAAAGTCCATGGCTGGGGCACACCATAGCTTACTGCAAAAAACAGCGTCTATATACCAGGCCACAAGGCTATACAAGAAAGCATCAAATAAAAACACTCCTAACATAGAAAAAAAATTGTTATATACATATATAACAAAAAGCCAGAAAAGTAGGGTTTAACAAAAATAAGCAGGCCTATTGGTTGTTCAGATAGTGGCTCCTCTCTCTCCACCCCTCATGTCAAATGTTCACTGAAATATAAAATTTTAGAAAAACATAATCATTGAAAAGTAGGGATGAATGCTGACCAAAAGACAGAGGACTAGAAGAATTCTTGCATAGATACTGTGCTCTTAGAAAAAGGAAGGAGGTTACTAAAAGCAGACCATGTCACTTTCCACCCTATCATTAGACAGCAGGTGGTAACTCCAAAAGGAGTGGGAAGAGGCTGGCAGGAAATTTTGGAAATACTAATACAGAATGCAGAAGCACTCATGTCTATAGGTGGCGGTATAAAGGAGTGCAATTTTTTAAAGGGCAGTGTAGCAATCTAAATCAATATTAGAATTGTAGATATCCAATAAGATACCAAATATATATCTACTAGAAACATTGTAAAAATTGCAAGGTGAATACTTACTCCATGTTTCTGCATCAGCTAGAAATTTAACTCCCAATGCCATTGCAAAGTTTGAGCTGAGACAGGCCGCCAGCTTCTGGATAAGTGTCATCTGTCCGTAGTAGACACTGAGGCCAGCAGCTGGAAAGTAGATGGCGAAAAAAAGCAAACCTCCCAAAGCAACTGAAATATGCACTGCAATTAAGAAGAAAATTGTAAGATCAACTTGAGCAATCTTCAAGAATCTAAAACACAAATATTTTTGTTGATTATGAGTGCACTAAAATAAGTGCTGTGAGAAATAGAAACTTGTCTGTTTTACTCACCATTGCTTCCCGCAGCACAGGGCTCTAACAGATAAAGTAAACAGCATACAAAGTTAGTGGGCAATATAAGCATGAAGATAAAAATCCTAATAATGAATGAAAAAGAAATGCTAGAGATCAAAAACAGTGTAACCAAAGTGAAGAATGCCTTTGATGGGCTTTTTCATAGACTGGACATGGCTAAGGAAAGACTCTCTGAGCTCGGGGATATATAGATATAAATATCAAGAACTGTAAAGCAAAGAAAATAAAGACTGAAAAAAAAGAACAGAACAGAATATCCAAGAACCATGTGACAACTATGAAAGGTATAACAAATGCATAATGAGAACATAAGAAGTAGAATAAAGAAAGAAACAAGAAATATTTGACTGAACAATGACTGCAAATTTCCCCCAAATTAATGTCAGACGCCACACTACACATCCGGAAAACTCAGAGAACACCAAACAGGATAAATGCCAGAAAACTTCAACTAGGCAAATCATTTTCAAGCTACTGAAAATCAAAGATAAAGAAAAACAATCCTGAAAAAAGCCAGAGGAAGAAAACACTTTACCTATAGAGGAAAAAAGATAAGAATGACATCCAACTTCTTTTCAGAAACAAAGCTAGAAGACTGAAATGTTTTAAGTGTTGGAAGAAAAAAACTTCCAACCTAAAATTCTGTGCCCTGTGAAATTATCCTTCGAATGTAAAAGAGAAATAGACTTTCCTAGACTAACAAAAATTGAGGAAATGTGTTGCCAGTTCACCTGCCTTGCAAGAAATAGGAAAAGAAATTCCTTAAAGGGAAGAAAAGTGGACTTCACACCCCCGGCTGGGGCCCTGCTGCACACATGTCACCATTATGGTTGTGGTGGCCGTCGGGTGGGGGCTTAGAGCATCAAAGACTTAATAAGTGAAGGTAACATAAAAACTTTTTTCTCCCGGCTTTATTGAAAAATAACAATTGTCTCTATTTCAAGTGCATGATGTGATGATTTGATATATGTATATATTGTAAAATAATTACCACAATCAAGCTGAGTGACATATCCATCACCTCATGTCTGTGTGTGGGGGATGGGGTGGAGGATACTTAAGATTTACTCTGGATAAACAAAATGTGGTACTTACACACCACGCAATATATGCAGCCATAAAAAAGAATGAGACATGTCCTTTGCAGGGACATGTATAAAGCTGAAGGCTATTATCCTTAGCAAACTAATACAGTAATGGAAAAACAAATACCGCATGTTCTTACTGATAAGTGGGAGCTAAATGATGAGAACACATGGACATATAGAGAGGAACGACACACATGGGGGCCTTTTGGAATGTGGAGAGTTAGAAGAGGATCAGAAAAAATAACTAATGGGTACTAGGCTTAATACATGGGTAACGAAATAATCTGTACAACAGGCACCCATGACACAAGTTTACCTAAGTTAACAAACCTGTGCTCATGCCTCTGAACTTAATAAAAGTTAAAAAAATTGAAATATACAATATAGTATTATTGTCACCATGATGTGCATTTCTTGTTCTTAACTGAACAACTAAGAGTTCATTCACAAAAATAATAGCAACAATGAATTTGATTATGTACTTTTATGTGTACATATATCTTAGGTAGATATATTTATGTAGGTTTATAGGTTTATATATAAATGAAATGAATGACAACAAAGATAGCATGGGAGGAAGAAATTAGAATTATTTTGTTATTATAAGGTACTCACACTACTAGTGAAAATGAAGTAGTGTTACTTTAAATTAATTTTGAATTAATTGTAAATGTATATTCCAAACTCTAGGGCAACAACTAAAAAAAGTTAAAAAAAAAGAAAAAAGAAAAAAAGTGAAAAGAAAAAAAAGAAGTACCACTGATATGCTAAGAAGGAGAGAAAATGGAACCATATAAAATGCTCAGTGAAAACCACAAAAGGCAGAGAAAAAGTGGAAGACAAAAATAGAAAGAAAGAACAAGGGCAACGAATAGAATACTACTGAATAAATATGGTAGATATTAATATAACTATACTAATAATCACTTTGAATGTCAAAGGTCTACACGCACCAATTAAAATAGATTGTCAGAGGGGATTAGAAAAAAATAAGACCCTATGATATGATGTCTACAAGAAATCCACATTAGCTATAAAAACCCATGTAGAAAAAATATACCATGCTAACACTAATCAAAAGAAAGCAAGAATAGCCATATACATTACAGACTCAGTACACTTCAAAGCTAGTAAAGTTATCAGGGATGAAGGGCATTACATAACAATAAATGGGTCAAATCTCCAAGAAGACGTAACAATCCTTTAAGAGTATGCACTTAAGAGCAGACTATCAAAATACATGAGTGAAAAACGAATAGCATTCTAAGGAGAAAAAGTTGAATCCACTATCATAGTTGGAGACTTTCATAACCCTCCATCAAAAACGGACAGATCCAGCGGGCAGAAAATCAGTAAGGACACAGTTGAACTCAATACCATCAATCAATAGGCTATAATAAACATCTATAGGCTACTTCACTTAACAACAACAGAATACAAATTATTGTCAAGCTCACATGGAACATTCACCAGAACAGACAATATTCAGGGTCATAAAACACATCTCAACAAACATAAAGGGACAAAAACTATACAATGTCTGCTCTCAAACCACACGACATTAAAATAGAAAAAAAATAACTGAAAGATACTAGGAAATATCAAAACACATGGAGATTAAATGATATATTTCCAAATTATACTTGGGTTAAAGAAGAGTGCTCATGAGAAATTTATGCATTTAATGCACATATTAAAAAAGAAAAAAGGTCTAAAACCAATAATCTAAGTTTCTACCTTAGGAAACTAGAAAAGGAAGAACAAATTAAATCCAAAGTAAGCAGAAGAAAAGAAACAATGGGCATTAGAGTAGAAATTAATGATATTAAAAACAGGAGATCAGTAGAGAAAATTAACGAAATCAAAAGCTACTTGTTTGAAAATATTAATAAATCTTTAGGCATGCTAAGAAAAAAAAGACAGAAATTAATAATATTATAAAAAATAAGTTTGCCAGGGGTTGGGTGATTATGATGTGTTAATATAGGTTTATCAATTGTAACAAACATACCGCTCTAATGTGGGATGCTGATAACTGGGGTGGCCATGCTTGTGGGGAGCAGAGGGTTTACAGGAAAGCTCTGTACCTTCATCTGAATTTTGTTTTTAATCTAAAACTGCTCTAAAAATCTCTTTTGAAAAAATTAGGAAGGGCCAAGAGTGGTGGCTCATGCCTGTGGCCTCAGCACTTTCAGAGGCTGAGGTGGACAGATCGCTTGGAGCCAAGAAGTAGAGACCAGCCTGGGCAACATGGTGAAACCCCATCTCTACTTAAAAAACACAAAAATTAGGCACAGTGGCACATGCTTGTAATCCCAGCTATTTGGGAGGCTCAGGCATGAGCATCGCTTGAACTTGAAGGTGGAGGTTGCAGTGAGCCAAAATTCTGTCACTGTACTCCAGCCTGGGCAACAGAGTAAGGCTCTGTCTCAAAAAAAAAAAAAAAAAAAAAATTAAGCAATATTAGGAAATTCCCAGATTAGCATAAGCTAAGAAAATTTGTTGTTAATAGACCTCCCCTACAATGTAATTCTTCTGGCTGAACGAAAAGACTTTAGATGGTAACTTGAAGTCATGTGAAAAAATAAAGCGCTCCAGTTAAGGTAGCTACAAATATAAAAGCCAGTGCTATGATATTGGTTTCTTTTTCCTTCTATATGATTTAAAAGATAAATTCGTAAAATAATTATAAACATGTTAATAGGCACACAAGAGAAAGATGTAATTTGTGAAAATACTAACATACCTGTCAAGCTAGAGCTTGACAGAAGAGTTTTTATACAGTATTGAAGCTAAATTGTTATTAATCCAAATTAAACTGTTTAAGACACTAATTGTAATATCCAAATTACCCCCTCAGAGAAGAGCTAGAATATATACAGAATAGGAAATTAGCTGGAACTCAAAATGGAAGATATGAGAGGAAAAAAGATATGGCATATATAAAACAAATACCAAAATGGCAGATGTCAGTTCTGTATTGTCATCTTCACTAAAAGGCAAAGGTGGCAGAATGGATTTTTTAAAAAATTCATTTATTATACTTTAAGTTCTGGGGTACACGTGCAGAACATGCAGGTTTTTTACATAGGTATACAAGTGCCATGCTGGTTTGCTGCATCCATCACCCCATCATCTACGTTAGGTAGTTCTCCTAATGCTATCCCTCCCCAATACCCTCACCCCCTGCTATCCCTCCCCTAGTCCCCCAATCCCCGGACAGGCCCTGGTGTGTGATGTTCCCCTCCCTGTGACAGTATGGATTTAAAAAAATGATTCAAATATACAAACTGGTTGAAAGTGAAAGGATGGACAAAGATACTCCATGAAAATAACCAAAACAAATCAGGGTGGGCATACAAAGATCAGACAAAATAGACTTCAAGTAAAAATATTGTGTGAAATTTTTAACAACTATAAAAAATCAGAATGCATTAACAGAGTTATAGAAGAGGAAACACACATGACATATTAGTAACACACACTCAGCTTCATTAGCAATTGGGAAATGCAGATTTAAATTGCTATGCTGTAACATTTCACATTCCTAATTTGGCACAATCTAAAGCTTGGCAATTCTAATTACTGGCAAGAATATGCACCATAAAGAATTCTCATCTTCTTCCAGTGAAGCTGTAAATTCATAAAACCACTTTGCATGTGAGCCCTCAATGGGAAAGCAAACGATTTTTCTTGGTCTTTGTGTATTAGACACTGTACAAGATCAAATATCCACATTTCTTTTTTTGGGGGGTGGGAATGGAGTCTCACTCTGTTGCCCAGGCTAGAGTGCAGTGGCGTGATCTCGGCTCACTGCAACCTCCACCTCCCAGGTTCAGGCAATTCTCCTGCCTCAGCCTCCTGAGTAACTTGGATTACAGGTATTTTCAATAGAGACGGAGTTTTACCATTTTGGCCAGGTTGGTCTCAAAGTCCTGACCTCAAGTGATCCTCCCACCTTGGCCTCCCAAAGTGCTGAGATTACAGGTGTGAGCCACCATGCCTCGTCACAGATATCCAAAAACTTAAATGAATGAATGAATGAATGTATACTTGCATCCACTGACTTGACTTCCTATTCATTCCCATCTTCCAACACAAATGTTTTGCAACCTACCTCTACTGGAGGCATTTCCAGGCCTGTCTCAACCTGGAATATCTTTATCCATTTCCTTTTTTTAAAAAATGTGTATACTATGTTTCATTAATTTTCATTGTTCTCTGTATGTCCTCTTAGGACAGTTAATTTTACGTTTGACTCTCCATGGGGTATACAGATTAAACATTATTTCTGGGTGTGTCTGTGAGGAGGTTCCCAAATGAGATAAGCATTTCAATAAGTGGACTCAGTAAAGCAGATGGTCCTCCCCAATGTGGGCAGGCATCATCCAATCTGTTGAGGGTCTGAAAAGAACAAAAGAGTGGAAGAAAGGGGAATCCTCTCTTTTCTTTCTTACTGCCTGCTTGACTGGGACATCAGTCTGTTCCAGCCTTTGAACTGAGGTTTACACCATCACCTCCCCTGGTTCTCAGGCCTTCAGAGTCCAACTAGAATTATACCACTGGTTTTCCTGGGTCCCCAGCTTGTACTCTGCAAATCACGTGACCCTGACTAATGTTTTTCATGAGCTACTTTTTTATGCATGTAATATTCATGTCCCCGAGGTCAATATTAGCTCTGTGGGGCAGAGAGTATATTTTAGACACATAGGCTAGGCATTCCAGCATTTTTGGAAGCCAAGGCAGGCAGATCACCTGAAGTCAGGAGTTCAAGACTAGCCTAGCCAACATGGTGAAACCCCATCTCTACTAAAAATACAAAATTAGTGGGGCATGATGGCAGGTGCCTTTAGTCCCAGCTACCTAGGAGGATGAGGCAGGAGAATTGCTTGAACCTAGGAGGTGGAGACTGCAGTGGGCCAAGATTGTGCCACTCCAGCCTGGGCCACAGAGTGAGACTCTGTCTCAAAACAAATAAACGAACAAAAAACATAAATACACAGAAAACACACAATGAGGATCTATTAATTAAGTGCAAGGACCCTTTCTTTCATTGAAGCAGTACTGCCATTTTTTTCCTCTTCACATATACCACTCTCATCATCAGATACTAGCAGACATTAGTCCTTCCAATAGAACATACAGGAGCCATCTCCATCTCAACCCTTGCTATTGGAAGGGTTGGACAAATTTCGTAGATGAAGTAGCAGCTAAAGGTTAAAAGGAACACCCAGACAGGATCTTTTGGTTTTCGTCTTTTTTCACATGTATCCTGTGCTATGTTGTCATTGCTCTCTTCATTCCCTTCCAAATAATTTTACATGTATGCGATATTTGTCTTCTCAGAGTGTGTAAACAGAAGCTGTAGATGAGGTGGCAGTTACAGTATACTTACTGAGAATATTTCACCATTGGAATCTCAGACTCACCTTTATTGAAGAAAGTGCTAACCATAAAGCTGAAGCATATTGTGGCAATGGCGTAAAATAGCAAAAAGATAAAGATAAGGGTTGGGTCACTGCTTTGGATGACTGGTGCAGGTTCAACCTAGCAAAACAAGTAGGAAACCAGGTCAGTCAAGTTCTAAGTGGCATTGCAACAAAACCAAAGAGGAAAAATAAATATCTGTAAGTATTTTAATAGTCTTAGTGAAACCGATGACTCTGCTCAGTGAGATGGAGAGTTAACAATTTATTTCTTACAGATGGCCCATTCCTCTAGGTCTAAAGTTTTGTTTGCTGAGAGACTAAGCAGTCTCTGAGTTTCCATCATGGAGTCAACAAAAGCCACGGTTTCATTCCCTAAAAACCCAAGACCCATTTGGCCCCACACCATGTTTCTGTTTTCCCTCTCAAAGTTTATCCACAACATGCTGCAAATAGACACTTGCCTTGACAAAGAAAATTATGCACATAAAAATGATGATAATAGAATACAAAGAGAGGAATGTGAAGAAATAGGCCGCCCAGAGCATCCAATTACTGACTCCTATCATGAGTTGGTACTCCTATGGGAGAGTTGACAGAAATCACATATTATGTAAAACAATACATCTATACAGTGCCTTAGAGTTTTCAAAATACATTCACAAATATGATCTAGTTTAATGTCTACAATCAAAATGGGTTAAACAATAAATATTATCATCTCCAATTTACAAAGGATAAGAATCAAGGCTCAGAAAGTCAAGTAGCTTCATCAAAATTAGTCAGCTAATGCGTGGCAGTACTGTGCTTCTTAAAAGCCCAGAGAAAACGTCCCTAATGATTCACCTTATATTGTTAAGACATGAAAAACACTTAAATGAAGCTACAAACCACTTATATGAATATCTCCTTTCTTTTTATGTCATCTCCCAGAAAGTATTAAAAAATTTAAATATATTTTAATTCACTCAAAATGGTTAGAAACAAGCATTAAAAATAACATAAAAAGTAGGGAAGAAAAAACTCAGTTTTAGCAATAATCATCATGAACCATACATTTTCTTTAGAGGTAGTTGTTTATAGACATATGCAGTGTTTCAAGTTTTAACAAAAAAACTTGAATATAATGTATAAGTCCTATAAGAAGACTCAAATAAGTGATATAAGTGTTCAGAGGCTATTTTAAATATTTTTACTAAATTTTATTGATATATCAGTATTAAATTTTATGGCTTTTGGCTGTATGCAGTCAAATATCTGTATCTGCCTGGCACATAGAAGGTGTTTAATAAATGTGTGTTGAATAAATGAATAAATAAATATGGGAATCTTTGGAAATATGTGTATTTTTCAAAGTTTTAAAAAATGAATATAGGACCACTTTATTACTTACAGCAGACAAAAATAGAGATAAAGTGTCTCTTTTAAGTTTTCTTGGGATCAATGCTAGAACCAGACTTAATAAATTTTATTGATTAAAATGACAAAAGTAAATGATAAAGTATATATACACAGAAAACTATAAAACACTATTGAAAGAAATTAAAGCATAATAAAAGGAAAGATGTGTCACATGAATCAGCAGACTTAAAATATTAAGATGGCAATTCCCCCTCTATTTATTTATTTTATATATATATATTTCATTGCATTTTAGGTTCTGGGGTACATGTAAAGAACATGCAGGATTGTTGCATAGGTACATACATGGCAATGTGGTTTGCTGTCTCCATCTCCATCACCTATATCTGGCATTTCTCCCCATGTTATCCCTCCCCAAGTCCCTACCCCCCACTGTCTCTCTCTTAGTCCCCCCTACAGACCTCAGTGTGTGATGTCTTTATCTCTTTCAGTTCTGCTCTGATCTTAGTTATTTCTTGTCTTCTGCTAGCTTTTGAGTTTTTTTTTTTTTTTATCTTGCTACTATAGCTCTTTCAATTTTGACGATAGGATGTCGATTTTAGATCTTTCCTTGCTTCTCATGTGGGCATTTATTGCTATAAATTTTCCTCTAGACACTCTTTTAAATGTGTCCCAGAGATTCTGGTACGTTGTGTCTTCATTCTGATTGGTTTCAAAGAACATCTTTATTTCTGCCTTCATTTCATTGTTTATCCAGTCAACATTCAAGAGCCATTTGTTCAGTTTCCATGTAGTTGTGTGGTTCTGAGTTAGTTTCTGAATTCTGAGTTCTAATTTGATTGCACTGTGGTCTGAGAGACTGTTTGTTACAATTTCTGTTCTTCTGCATTTGCTGAGGCGTGATTTACTTCCAATTATGTGGTCAATTTTAGAGTAGGTGTGATGTGGCGCTGAGAAGAATGTATATTCTGTGGATTTGGGGTCGAGAGTTCTGTAAATGTTAATTAGGTTTGCTTGGTCCAGGTCTGAGTTCAAGTCCTGTATATCCTTGTTATTTTTCTGGCTCGTTGATCTGTCTAATATTGACAGTGGAATGTTAAAGTCTCCCACTATTATTGTGTGGGAGTCTAAGTCTCTTGGTAGGTCATTAGGAACTTGCTTTATGTATCTGGGTGCTCCTGTATTGGGTGCACATATATTTAGGATCATTAGCTCTTCTTGTTGCACTGATCCTTTTAGCACTATGTGATGCTCTTCTTTGTTTCTTTTGATCTTTGTTAAAGTCTATTTTATCAGAGACTATGATTGCAACTCCTGCTTTTTTTTTTTTGCTCTCCATTTGCTTGGTAGATCTTCCTTCATCCCTTTATTTTGAGCCTATGTGTATCCTTGCATGTGAGATGGGTTTCCTGGATACAGCACACCAATAGGTTTTGACTTTTTATCCAATTTACCAGTCTGTGTTTTTTGATTGGGACGTTTAGCCCATTTACATTTAAGGTTAAAATTCTTATGT
The DNA here is from genome assembly GCA_963573385.1 of Cacajao melanocephalus. Lineage (NCBI taxonomy): Eukaryota > Metazoa > Chordata > Mammalia > Primates > Pitheciidae > Cacajao > Cacajao melanocephalus. The sequence continues at coordinate 31,087 of CAUYLG010035749.1, forward strand.
GTGAATTTGATCCTGCCATTTTGATGCTAGCTGGTTGTTTTTCCCATTAGTTGATGCAGTTTTTTCATTGTGTCGATGCTCTTTACCATTTGGTATGTTTTTGGAGTGGCTGGTACTGGTTGTTCATTTCTATGTTTAGTGCTTCTTTTAGGAGCTCTTGTAAAGCAGGCTTGGTGGTGATGAAATCTCTGAGCAATTGCTTGTTCACAAAGGATTTTATTTCTCCTTCACTTACAAAGCTTAGTTTGGCTGGATATGAAATTCTGTGTTGAAAGTTCTTTTCTTTAAGGATGTTGAATATTGGCCCCACTCTCTTCTGGCTTGTAGGGTTTCTGCTGAGAGATCTGCTGTGAGTCTGATGGGCTTCCCTTTGCAGGCAATCCAACCTTTCTCTCTGGCTGCCCTTAGCATTTTTTCCTTAATTTCAACCCTGGTGAATCTGATGATTATGTGCCTTGGGGTTGCTCTTCTTGAGGAATATCTTTGTGATGTTCTCTATATTTCCTGGACTTGAATGTTGGCCTGCCTTGCTAGGTTGGGGAAGTTCTCCTGGGTAATATCCTGAAGAGTGTTTTCCAGCTTGGATTCATTCTCTCCGACACATTCAAGTACACCTATCAAACGTAGATTAGGTCTTTTCATATAATCCCATATTTCTTGGAGGTTTTGTTCCTTTCTTTTTACTTTTTTCTCTAATTTTGCCTTCTTGTTTTATTTCATTGAGTTGATCTTCAATCTCTGATATCCTTTCTTCTGCCTGGTCAATTCAGCTACTGAAACTTGTGTATACTTCGTGACGTTCTCGTGTTGTGTTTTTCAGCTCCATCAATTCATTTATATCCCTCTCTATGCTGTTTATTCTCATTAGCATATAGTCAAACCTTTTTTTCAACGTTCTTAGTTTCTTTGCATTGGGTTAGAACATGATCTTTTAGCTCAGAGAAGTTTGTTATTACCCACCTTCTGAAGCCCGTTTCTGTCAATTCATCAGACTCATTCTCCATCCAGCCTTGTTCCCTTGCTGGTGAGGAGTTGTGATCCCTTGGAGGAGGAGAGGCATTCTGGTTTTGGGTATTTTTATTCTTTTTGCGCTGGTTTCTTCCCATCTTTGTGGATTTATCTACCTGTGGTCTTTGTAGTTGGTGACTTTCAGATCGGGTCTCTGAGTGGACGTCCTTTTTGTTGCTGATGAAGTTATTTCTTTCTATTTTCCTTCTAGCAGTCAGGCCCCTCTGCTGTAGGACTGCTGGAGGTCCACTCCAGACCCTGCTTGCCTGGGGATCACCTGCAGTGGCTGCAGAACAGTAACGGTTGCTGCCAGTTTCTTCTTCTGTTATCTTTGTTCCAGAAGGATGCCCGCCAGATGTCAGCCTGAGCTCTCCTTTATGAGGTGTCTCTTTGGTTATACGGGGGTCGGGGAGCTGCTTGAGGAGACAGTCTGTCCCTTATAGGAGCTCAAGTGCTGAGCTGTGAGCTCCGTTGTTCTGTTCAGAGCTGCTGGGCAGGTACATTTAAGTCTGCTGCAGCGGAACTCGTAACTACCTTTTCTCTCCAGGTGCTCTGTCCTGGGAAGGTGGGGCTTTATTTATAAGTTCCTGTCAGTCTGCTGCCTTTTTTCAGAGATGCCCTGCCCAGCGAGGAGGTAGCCCAGTCACAGTCTGCCAGCAGAGGCATTGCTGAGCTGCTGTGGGCTCTGCCCAGCTGCTGTTTGAACCTCCTTGCAGTTTTGTTTATAGGGGTATAGTTAGAACTGCCTTGGTAATTGTGGTCTGCCTCAGTAATGGCAGACTGTCTCTGTAATGGCAGACTGCCTCGGTAATGGTAGGCTGCCTCGGTAATGGCAGACTGCCTCACTAATGGTGGACTGCCTCGGTAATGACAGATTGCCTCAGTAATGGTGGACTGCCTCTGTAGTGGTTGACTGCCTTGGTAGTGGTGGACTGCCTCAGTAATGGTGGACGCACGTCCACCCACAGAGCTGGACCATCCCAGGTCCAGTTGTGCTTGCTGTGAAACTCTCAATCCAGAGCATTTCAGATTGCTGGTCTTTGTGGGGGTGGGACCAGCAGAGCCAGATCACCTGGCTCCCTGTTTCAGCCCCCATTTTTTCAGTTGAACAGGCGACTCTGTCTCCCAGGCGTTCCAGTCACCAGTTGAAATGGTGCCCAGATTTGTGTGAGTTTTTGTGCGGAGACCTGCTGTGCTGGCTGAAACAGCTGTGCTGGAGACTTGTGGCACTTTTCCTCCTGGGAATCTCCTGGTCTGTGGGCAGTAAAAATTCATTTGGAAACATGGTGATCACTCACCCTCAGCGTTTTTGCTGGGAACTGCAATCCAGAGCTGTTCCTATTTGGCCATCTTAGATCATCCCTCAATTTATTATGCAGGTTGAGCACAATTCCTTTCAAAATCTCTGTGGTTATTTTACATGGATTGATAAGCATATCTCTTTTTTTGAGACAGAGTCTTGCTCTGTCACCCAGGCTGGAGTGTAGTGGTGCAATCTTGGCTCACTGCAACATCCACCTCCCGGGTTCAAGAGCAATAAGGAAACAGAGAGAGCCAATTTAATCTAACATACACAGAGCATGCCACCCAACAAAAACAGAACACAGATTTTTCTCAAGTGTGCACAGGACATATCCAGGGTAAATCATGTTATTCCACAAAACAAGTTTTATTACATTTAAAAAGACTGAACTCAATAATCAGCCTGTTTAGACCTGCTAACACCAGTGTCCCTGTATACCACCTGGGGGCCCAACGACAGGCATGCTTGACCCAACACTACCCAGTGGGTCCCAAGGACTGGCTTACCTGATGTCCCTGTCCCAGGAAAACCTCACCACAGACTGCACTAATAACTGCACCCTTAGTCACTGAGAAAACCACAGATTATGCTGGTGCTGAAGAAATCAAACAGAAGAAATCAAACTGAGACTATACTACTGCATGTACTCAGAAACAAAGCTAAAGTGCCCTACCCAACCAAGACCATGCATACATATTCAGGAAAAAGTCTTCCTCTACAAAAGCCAATCTAAAAATTTGAAAGAAGTAACTACTACATCAGATGCACAGATATCAACATAAAGACACAAGAAACATGAAAAGCAAGGAAATATGACACTTTCAAAGGAGCACAGTAATTTTCCAGTAAGTTTCCAGTAAAAAAGAACTTTATGAAATACTGGAAAAAGAATTCAAGATAGTGATATTAAAGAAGATCAGTAAGATACAAAAGAACACAAACAAACAATAAATAAATCAGAGAAACAATGCAGTATATGGATGAGAAATTCACCAAAGAGATAGATATCATTAAAAAAGGAATCAGATAGAAATCATGGAACTAAGGATTCAATTAAGAAAATAAAAAATTCACTCAAGAGCTTCAAAAAAGGACTAGACCAGCCAGGCATAATGGTTCATGCCTGTCATCCCAGCACTTTGGGAGGCTGAGATAGGTGGGTCATCTGAGGTCAGGAGTTCAAGACCAGCCTGACCAACATGGTAAAATCCCATCTCTACTAAATACAAAAAATTAGCCAGGCATGGTGGCACATACCTGTGATTCCAGCTACTTGAGAGGTTGAGGCAGGAAAATCACTTGAACCCAGGAGGCGGAGGCTGCAGTGAGCCAAGATTGTGCCATTGTACTCCAGTCTGGGCAACAAGAGTGAAACTTCATTTCAAAAAAATTAAAAAAAAAAATACTACATCAAGCAAAAGAAATAACTTCAGAACTTGAAGACAGGTCTTCTGAAATTACCCAGTCAGACCAAAGAAAGAAAAGACAATAAAAAGAATGAACAAAGGCTATGTATCATATGGAACACCATAAAGTGACTAAATATTCAAATTTTGAGTGTTCTAGAAGGTGAAGAGAAGCCAAAAGGCATAGAAAATCTATTTAATGAAATAACAGCTGAAAACATCTCAAGTCTAGCAAGACATCTAGATGTCTAGATACAGAAAGCTCAGAAATCCTTAAGTAGATATACCCCAAAAAGGTGTTCTCTACAGAACACTGTAGTCAACTGTAATAAGTCAGAGACAAAAAGAGAATTCTAAAAAGAACAAGAATAAGCATCTAGACACATATAAGGAAATCCCCACAGACTAATGGTGGGCTTCTCAGCAGAAACCTTATATGCCAGAAAAGAATAGAATGATATATTCAAAGTGCTGAAAAAACAAAAAATGAAAACAAATGTACCAAGCAAGAATACTATACCCTGCAAAGCTAATCTTCGTAAATAGCAAAGAAATAAAGTATTTCCTTGATAAGCAAAACTGAGGGAATCCAAACTGACTGGCCTTAAAAGAAATGCTTAAGGAAGTCCCACACCTGAAAGTGAAAGTCTCTAATAACAAATAGTGTCAACAGTATGGTACTGGCATAAAAATGTACATGTTGACCTACAGAAGAGAACAGAAAGCCCCCAAACAAATCCATGTGCTTACCATCAATTGATTTTTGAAAAAGGCACTGCCAATAATATGCAATGGGGAAAGGATAGTCTTTTTAATAAATGGTGCTGGGAAAATTGGCTATCCATATGCAGAAGAATGAATTTGGTCTCATCTCACATCATATACAAAAATCAACCCAAAATGGATTAAAGAGTTAAATGTATGACCTGAAACTATAAAACTACTAGAAGGAAAACTACATAACATTGGTCTGGACAATTTTTTTTTTATTTGACCCCAATAGCTCAAGAAATAAGAACAAAAATAAACAAATGGGATTACATCCAACTAAAAAGTTTCTTAAAGGAAACCCACACACATATACATACACATGAAAAACCACAAACAGAGTGAAGAGAAAACCTTGGAGGAAAACATTTACAATGTATACATCTGATAAGGAGTTAACATCCAAGTTACATAAGACACTCAACTCAATAGCAATAAAACAAATAACCCAATTTGAAGTGGGCAAAGGATCTGAATACACATTTCTCAAAAGAAGGCATAAAAATGGCCAACATATATTTTAAAATGCTCAACATCACCAATAATTAGAAAATTGCAAATTAAAACCACAATGAGATATCACCTCATATTTGTTACAATAGCAAAAAGACAAAAGGTAACAAATATTGGTGAGGATGTAGAGAAAAGGGAATACCTGTACACTGTTGTTGAAAATGTAAGTTAGTATAGCTATTATGAAACACTTTATGCAGATTCCCTAGTAAACTAAAAATAGAATGACCATATGATCCAGTATTCCTATCTGGTTATATATCCAAATGAAATGAAATTAATATGTTTATTAATTTGTTTATTAATATGTTTATTTCTCCTCTCTCACATTGAGGCATTATTCACAATAGTCCAGATATGACTCAACCTAGATGTCCCTCAATAAATGAAGGCATAAAAAGGCAATTGCAACCAGAGCAAAAATTGGCAAATGGGATCTAATTAAACAAAAGATCTTCTGCACGGCAAAAGAAACAATCATCAAGGTGAACAGACAACGTACAGAGTGAGAGAAAATTTTTGAAATCTATCCATCTGACAAAGGTCTAACATCCAGAATCTACAAGGAACTCAAACAAATTTACAAGAAAAAAATGACCCCAGTAAAAAACTGGGCAAAGGACATGAACAGACGCTTTTCAAAAGAAGACATTCATGCAGCCAACAAACATTAAAAATGCTCAACATCACTGACCATTAGAGAAAGGCAAATCAAAACCACAATCAGATACCGTCTCACACCAGGAAGAATGACCCTTTTAAAAAAGCCAAGAAACAACAGATGCTGTTGAGGTTGCAAAAGAATAGGAACAATTTTACACCGTTGGTAGGAATGTAAGTTAGTTCAATCATTGTGAAAGATGGTGTGGTGATTCCTCAAAAATCTAGAACCAAAAATAGCATTTGATCTAGCAATCCTATTACTGTGTATATACCCAAAGGAATATAAATCATTCTGTTGTAAAGATTCATGCACATGAATGTTCATTGCATCACTTTTCATAATAGCAAAGACATGGAATCAACCCAAATGCCAATCAATGATAGAAATGATAGATAGACTGGATAAAGAAAATGTGGTACATATACATCACAGAATACCATGCAACTATAAAAAGGAACAAGATCATGTCCTTTGCAGGGTCACAGATGGAGCTGGAAGCCATTAGGCTCATTAAACTAATGCAGGAACAAAAAACCAAACACTGCCTGTTCTCACTTATAAGTAGGAGCTGAACAATGAGAATACACGGATACATGAAGCAACACACACTGGGGCTTGTCGGGGGGTGGGGCAGGGGAGGAAGAGCATTAGGAAAAATAGTTAATGCAAGCTGGGCTGAATACCTAGGTGATGGGTTGAAAGGTGCAGCAAACCACCATGGCACACGTTTACCTACGTAACAATCCAGCACATCCTGCACATGTACCCCACAACTAAAAACAAAAATTTTAAAAATAAATGACAGCATAAAGAAAATGTGGTGTATATACAAAACAATATATTATTTGTCCTTTAAAAAGAGGGAAATTTTGTCACTTGGGACAGCATGGATGACCCTGGAGGACACTATGCTAAGAGAAATAAACCAGGCACAGGAACACAAATACTGCATAATCTCATTTGTAAGTGAAACCAAAAACAATCAAACTCACAGAAGCAGAGAGCAGAATGGTGGGTACCAGAGGCTGGGGGGTGGAAGGAATGGGGAAGCGTTCGTTAAAGGGTACAAGGTTTCAATTAGACAGGAGAAATAAATAAGTATTTGAGAAGACTGAAAAGTGCTAAAATAATGAAAAAGATTGGTAAACAGCTTTAAGATTAAGAACTTCTAATTATTAAAGGGTCCTATTGTGAGAGTGAAAGGCACTAGGAAAAGATATCTGCAATACATATCAACTACCAAAATAATTGTATTCCAAATACACTAGAAGTTCTTACAGCTCCAAATGAAGAAAAGCATGCCAAATGAAACCAAACAAACAAAAAAATGGAGGTGGGCACAATGGCACACACCTGCAGTTCCAGCTACTTGGGAGTATTGCTTGAGCCCAAAAGTCTCAGTCAGCCTAGGTAAGACCCCAATTCTTTTTCCTCTTCTTTTTTTTTTTTTTTATAAGATGGAGTCTCGCTCTGTTGCCCACCCTGGAGTGAAGTGGCTCAATCTCAGCTCACTGTAACTTCTGCCTCCCGGGTTCAAGTGATTCTCCTGCCTCAGCTTCCTAGTAGCTAGGATTACAGGCACCCGCCATCATGCCTAGCTAATTTTTTTGTTGTTGTTGTTTTGAAACTTTTTAAAATTGCATTTTAGGTTTTGGGGTACATGTGAAGAACGTGCAAGATTGTTGCATAGATACACACATGGCAGTGTGATTTGCTGCCTTCCACCCCATCACCTATAACTGGCATTTCTCCTCATGCTATCTCTCCCCAACTCCCCACCCCCTGCTTGTATTTTTAGTAGAGATAGGGTTTCACCATATTGACCAGGCTGGTCTTAAACTCCTAACATCAGGTGATCTGCCCGCCTCGACCTCCCAAAGTTCTAGGATTACAGGTGTGAGCCACCGTGCCCAGCCAAGACCCTATTTCTTAAAAAAAGAAAAAGAAACATAACAAATGGGAAAAATAATCAAAGGATCTGAGCAGATGTTTCACTGAAGAGAATATTAAAATGGCTGATAAATGTCATAATATGCTTAGTCTTATTAATAATTAGGGAGATTACAATTAAAACCACCGTGCAAAGGAGAGCTCGACAAAAGTGCCCTGAGGAGTGAGGACAAACTGGAATGCACTTGCAATCCTAAATTTGTCTCTCTCCAACTCTTACCAGCACAACCTTTACAATGTAATGCCTACTGCTTCACTTCACCCTCCCAAATCTCATGCCACTTTGCTTCTGACCAACTTCAAACAGGAACCATGGCGGGAAGAATTTTCTAGGAAATGTAGTTCCCAGGATAAATGTGTTGGCAACTAAACAATCCAGCACAATGAGATATCATGACACACTCACAAGACCTGATAAAATTAGAAAATATTGGTGACACCAAATGTTGGTGAAGATGTGAACAATTTTTAGGCATTGCTAATGGATATGGAAATTGATAGAACTTTATTGGCAAACTTTGGTATTATCCACTAATGGATAATACTGTTGGTAACGTTCAACAAAAAACACACCTATAAAATGTTCACGGTAGCATTCTGTATAATAATGAACCATCAAACAATCCAAATGAAAATATCAAAGGAAAATGGATAAATTGTGATACAGTCATACTACAGAATCACAGAACTCAACTAATATAAATGGAACTATAGCCATATATTTAATTGACTCATTCAGATGCAAAATAATATAATGCATGATTCCATTTATTTTAAGTTCAAAAACAGACAAAATTAACTCGTGTTAGTGTATATTTTTGGAAAAGTTATTTGGAAGGTGCACAAGGGGACAACTGGGGTCCTGGCAGTGTGTTCTTTCTTTTTTTTTTTTTTCTGAGACAGAGTCTTGCTTTGTTGCCCAGGCTGGAGTGCAATGGCACAATCTTGGCTCACTGCAACCTCTGCCTCCTGGGTTCAAGCAATTCTCTTGCCTCAGCCTCCTGAATATCTGGGATTACATGCATGCACCACCACACCTGGTTAATTTTTGTATTTTTAGTAGAGATGGGGGTTTCACCATGTTGGCCAGGCTGGTCTCAAACTCCTGACCTTGTGATCTACCCACCTCAGCTTCCCAAAGTGTTGGGATTACAGGTGTGAGCCACCACGCCCAGCCCTGTTTTAGTTATTAACACAGCCATGACAAAATGGGCATACTTTCTTTATGCTAAATTGATTTAACCACACACTTATGATTTGTGTACTTTTCTGTGTATGTATGAGCATAAGCTATAAGAACTAAGTCTGTATAAAATCCTCTGGGTGACGCAGAAGAAAAAGGATTAAATAATAGTTGAGAATAAAAGAGAAACCTCAACAAGGAGATGGCAACTGTGAAGGGTGAGGAAGAAAGTGAACTGTGTTCACCAATCACAGAAGAGAGAGAAAAGCATTACAGTCAGAAGATATAAACAGAAGCAAGCTTGAAAACCAGCCATTCATTTTCACTGGAAGGAAAGGGATTTACTGGGGTAAACAAAAAAATGGGAAGCAGTTGGGTGCTAAATCTTAGGAAATCTCTCTGCTTAAATGGATTTTATTCAGCAGATAATAGACTAAATCAATCTCTAAAATTATTTATAGCCATCTGTGTTACGGGATAATTTCCCTGGCAACAATGTGCGAGGTAGGTTGGGGGTGAGCGAGGGAGTATGGAGGTGAGAAGAGCTAGATGGTGAGAAGTAATGTGAACCTGATGTTTAAAGTGGTGTTGCCACTCATGAAGGAAAGAAAATGACATGACCTTTGACAACATGAAGGAGATAAGTGAAATGAAGAGACCACTCATACTCATAGCTGAAGCCCAAAGTTATTGAGCCTCCACTATGTGTCAGGCACTGTACAAAATTTTGTATGTGAATTTCCCTATTTCTGCCTCACAGTACTGGATGATTGAAGGATGATAACTTTACAGGTAATATCTCACTTAATATCATGATAGCCCTGCATGTTATTAGTCTCAATTTACATCTGAGAAAATCAGCTAGAAAAGTTATATATGCTATGTTACAGAGACAATTAGCTATACAGCCAAGGATTCAAACCTATGATTTATCAGGGTCCCTGAAATAAAGTAGATACTTATTAAATCAATAATGAATAAATAAATAATCATTGAGTCAATCATTGGTTAAATGGTTGATGATGACTGGATTTTTGAAGGCAACATATTCTGGGCTAAGATATGATACTGCAGGGGACAATAAGAGGTCATATATTTTGAACAATCCAGGGATCAAAAATTTGATTTTAAAAAAATCACAGCATTGGCCAGGCATAGTGACTCACACTTGTAATCCCACCCCTATTCAAGGATGAGGCAGGCAGATCACCTGAGATCCGGAGTTTGAGATCAGCCTGGCGAACATGGTGAAACCCCATCTCTACTAAAAATACAAAAGAAAAGTTAGCAAGTTAGCTGGGCATGGTGGCTCACACCTGTAATCCCAGCTACTCAGGAGGCTGAGGCAGGAGAATTGCTTGAACCCAGAAGGCAGAAACTGAAGTGAGCTGAGATGATGTCACTGCGCTCTAGCCTGGGTAGCAGAGATTTGGTCTCAAAAAAAAAAAAAAAAAAAAAAAATCACAGCATCATAGAATATTGGAATTGAATTGTATATGAATTTTATTAAATATGATTCCAAGAGTCCAATTGATTATTACTTTATTTCAGAGAGACTTCAGGGGATTTGGCATTTAAATTCTAACTGTAATATTCTTGTAAAGTCAACATCTAGAATTAAAATGAAAAATCATACCTAGAATTCTAATAAAAACAAAGTTATATAATATTACCAAGAAGCCTAAGTGCTCAGTACTTGCCTGCTCCTAAAACACAACCATCCATCAGTGTTGAGTATGTAGAAATCATTCAACCTTCCACATAAATTTGCCCCCTACACTCAGAATTTTCTACAGAAGCTTCATCTACCACAAGAAAAGGAGAGTTACCTTCAATCGATTTTCCTTTTCCCACACAAGGGATTGAACGAGGGTAAGATGATTCAGAGAGAAGATACATACAAGTACTAAAGGAATGAAAATACCAGAAAACATAAAGAAGAAATCATGGTAATATGATGGATAGGGAAATCTCTGAACAAAAACGCTGACATTGTTAAACAGCGTTTCTGCAGCTTGGCCGCTATGATATCGCATGATGGCTTTATCCAGGGCGTGCTGCACAAACAGGAACCCTTCACTGATGTACCCTAAATGAGAAAACAAAGACGGATAAGTACAATAGATCAAAAAGCTGAGCTGAACAAAGAGAAAGGGAATTAACATATGTAATGAGGCTCTTCTGATAGTCTACATTTCAGAGCAGCTATCATGATTTTGCCACACAAATACATAATACTTTCTAAAATGATCCTAATCCCCAGCTTATCAAAAGTGAAATACTGCATGAAATTGGAGAGCTGCTTTCTGCAATTTCAATTAATTTAAATGAGAAGTGAATTAATTATTGGATAGGTGAAGACTTTGCTTGTATACCCTAGACACTTGAAGACAGACATGAAGCTCATACAATTAAGTGACATCAGTGAGTGATGCTGAAGTGCCACAACTGAGTGACATAGATGAGCTGATGTCTGATACTGATAATCCAAGTGTGGTCCTTTGACTGGTGATAGTATGCAAATAGTTTCTTACTGGTACATGAATTAAGTACAGAAATTAAGGACAAGCACTTAAAACTTGCATAGAAATTTTGCATTGCTGTAACATCTAAAAATTGTTTTTATTAATTTACATAACTCCTTTATATGAGTGTCATTCCTGTGTCAGAAACACATATTGTGCAAATTTTCTCTCCTAGCAATCTTGCCTTTTTATTTAATAGTGTCTTTCATATGAGAAGTATTTAACTTTGATAAAGTCCTATTTATCCATTTCTTCTTCAAATTTTTATCAAAAGTGCCTTTTGTGTCCTAACAAATCATTGCCTACCCTCAAATCATAAAAATATTCTCAGCCAGGTGCAGTGGCTCATGCCTATAATCCCAGCACTTTGAGAGGCCAAGGCGAGCAGATCATCTGAGGTCCAGAGTCCAGGACTGGCCTGACCAATATGGTGAAACCTCGTCTCTACTAAAAATACAAAATTAGCTGGGTGTGGTGGTGCATGCCTGTGATCCCAGTTACTTGGGAGGCCGAGACAGGAGAATCGCTTGAACCTGGAGGCAGAGGTTGTGGTGAGCCGAGATCACATCATTGCATTCCAGCCTGGACAATGAGAGCAAAAACTCCGTCTCAAAAAAAAAAAAAAAAAAAAAAAGATATTCTCATTCTCATCAATGTTGCCATAGAGGCTTTATCATTTTAGCTTTAGGATCATCTTGAATCAATTAATTTTGTGTAGGGGATAAGGAAGTGATCAAGATCCATTCTTTCCCTAGGAATACCAAATTATTCCAGCAAAAGTTGTTGAGAAGACTTTCTTTCCCCAGTGAATCATACTGGTAGTTTCATAGAAAACCCAGCGCCCGAAGGTGTGTATTTCCACACATTCTATTCTTTCTGTTGGTCTATCTGTTTTTCCTCACACCTATATGACAATGTCTTAAGTACTGCTTTACAGAAAATCTTGAAATCAGGCAAGATATGTCCTCTGACAATGTTCTTTCCCAAGATTATTTTTCCTAATCCAGATCCTTTCCATTTCCATGTAAATTTTAAAATAAACTTGTCAATTTCTTCAAAAAATCATGCTAAGGATTTTTGTGTTTGTTTTTGTTTTTGGAGACAAGGTCTTGCTCTGTCACCTAGGCTGGAGTGCAGTGGCGTGATCTAGGATCACTGCAACCTCCACCTCCTGGACTCAAGCAGTTCTCCTGTGTCATCCTCCTAGTTGTTGGGATTATAGGCACACACCCCTGTGCTGGTTAATTTTTTTTTTTCGTAGAAATGGGGGTTCGCTGTGTTGCCCAGACTGGTCTTGAATTCCTGAGCTCAGGTGATCAGCCTGCTTCAGTCCCCCAAAGTGCTGGGATTACAGGCATGAGCCACTGCAGCCCAGCCCCAGCTGAGATTTTGACTGTGTGTGCATTGACTCTGTAGTTCAATTTAGAGAGAATTTACATTGTAACAATTTTGAGTCATCCTATCAAGGAAGTTAAAATATTTTTATAATTTGTTTATTTCCTTTAAATTTTTCTTTTAGAAGTTCTTTGTTATTTTTGATATAGGCTTATTATAATTTACTTTCATGTAGTATAGTTGTAAATATCTTGGGATTTTATTACATTGACACATTAGTTGCAGTAGGTTTTCTCTTTTTCTTTTATCTGTATACATGATTCTGTCACCTGCAAAGAAACATAATTTCTTTCCTTCTTTTCTAAAATTAATGTCTTTTTTTTCCCTTTTCCTGGTACAATTGAGAACTTCCAATAATATGCTGAATAGAATTGAGGAGAGCAAACATTCCTGATATCAGGAGGGAAATGTTCAATTTTATCAGTAAGCTACAATTTTTTTGCAATGTGCTTTATCAGATTGAAGAAATTCAATTTTTTCACACTTTGGGTAGGAAGATTTTTTTAAATATACTTTTTGGCTGGGCACAGTGGCTCATGCCTGTAATCCTAGCACTTTGGGAAGCAGAGGTGGGTGGATCACTTGAGACCAGGGGTTCGAGACCAGCCTGGCCAACAGAGTAAAACTCTTGTCTCTTCACAAAATACAGAAATTAGCTGGGCATAGTGGCACATGCCTGTAATCCCAGCTACTGGGGAGGCTGAAGCAGGAGAATCACTTAAGTCTGGGAGGTGAAGGTTGCAGTGAGCCGAGATCACTCCACTGCACTCAAGGCTGGGTGACAGAGGGAAACTCTGTCTCAAAATGAATAAACATATTTATTTATATATAATATATGCAAATATAATATATATATATAGTTTTTATCTTAGAAAAAATGGTCTTTGCAGAATAGTTGCAAAGGCAATACAGATGACTCCTTTATACTATGCATTCTCAATGGGGCCACAGTATATAAACAGATCTATAGTGTATCTGTGGTATTAATATTTCATGGGGAAGTAGATATGGAAAAAATGTCTAAAGGTTTCCTTAGAAAGGTAATAATGAAAAAGATTGAGAAATACTATTTTATATCCTGCATGAAGCCTCCCTAATATTACATCTTACATTATCATTGCACATTTGACAAAACTAAAAAAAAAAAAAATTGGTACAATAGTATGTATGTTTTATACAAACTTTATTTGGATTTCACCTGCTTTTTCCAGATGTCTTTTTTCTCTCTGTTCTAGGATCTCATTCAGAATACTGCACTGCATTTAGTTGTCACATCTTCATAGTCTCTTCTGAGCTGTTAAAGTTTCTCATTCTCTCTTTGTTTTTCATGACCGTGAGAGTTTTTAAGACTATTCGTCAGGCATTTTGGAGAATGTTCCACAATTTGGGTTTAATGTTTTTTTACTAGTAGACTAAGTTTATCATGCAGTAACATAATTTAGAAAAGGCATAAGATTTCAAGTTTTATAACTAGAAAAATAATATTTGAAAAGATTAATTTGTTTTTTTGAGACAGAGTCTCGCTCTGTTGTCCAGGCTGCAGTGCAGTGGCATGATCTCGGCTCACTGCAACCTCTGCCTTCCGGGTTCAAGCGATTCTCCCGCCACAGCCTCCTGAGTAACTGGGATTACAGGTGCCTGCCACCATGCCTGGCTAATTTTTCTATTTTTAGTAGAGATAGGGTTTCACCATGTTGGCCAGGCTGGTCTTTAACTCCTGACCTCAACTGATCCGTCCACCTTGACCTCCCAAATTACTGGGATTACAGGCGTGACTCACCACACTTGGCTTGAAATTATTTTTAAAGAGAGTAACTAACATACAGCACAATTCTGCCACCCTAACAGAGCAATTGTTTTCATATTTGGATATCTGTCCCGGTTTTATGTTGATGAATATACAGTTAACATAGCTATAATTTGATAATACAATTCTGAACTTTGCTTTTACAAAAGATCGCATGATTATTTTAATGACTGCACAATGTTCTATCAAATTACATATATATGTTATATATATATTATATATATTGTTACATATATGTTACATATGTTACATATATATTATGTATGTAAATATATATACTATATATGTGTGTGTGTGTATATATATATTTTTATATATATATATAGTATATAGTATATATATTTTGAGATGGAGTCTCCCTCTGTCACCAGGCTGGAGTGCAGTGGCACAATTTTGGCTCACTGCAACCTCTGCCTCCCGGGTTCAAGCAATTCTCCTGCCTCAGCCTCCCAAGTAGCTGGGACTACAGGCGTGCACCACCAAGCCCAGCTAATTTTATTTTTGTATTTTTAGTAGAGACAGGGTTTCACCATGTTGGCCAGGATGGTCTTGATTTCTTGACCTCATTATTTGACCACCTCAACCTCCCAAAGGGCTGGGATTACAGCCGTGAGCTGCTGCACCTGGCCCAAATTATATTTTATACTTGTACTATTAATTTACCATACCTAAGATGTAGGTTATTTCACATTTTTAAGAATTATGCTAAATCAATCAGTTTCTTTGGTTGAATAATTTCCTCAAGGTATATTTGCAAAGTTGTAGGTAAAAGCAAAGCACCCATACTAAATCCTTGTAAATGGTAGGCTGCATAAGCGGAAAATTTTAAATTACTATATTTATATTAAAAATCACTCATCAACCCAACAGGATAACACACAATTAATCAGGATGCATCAGTACCTGCAAATGTTCATTAAGTCATGTAAGTCAAAAGTTCACAATTAAGCTACATGAAAATATAAAGATATACAATGGTAATGACCAGGAAAGAATAAAAGGCAATAAAAATACATTGTTCAAGTATATAGGATTTTTATTTATTTATTTATTTAGAGATGGAGCCTCTCTCTGTCGCCAGGCTGGAGTGCTAGGGCACGATCTTGGCTCACTGCAACCTCTGACTCCCAGGTTCAAGCGATTTTTCATATGGGGTTTTGGACACATTTACAAATCACCAAAATAGTAAGTTAAAAATAAGCAGCTTCCTGGCCAGGTGCAGTGGCTCACGCCTGTAATCCTAGCACTTTGGGAGGCTGAGAGGGGTGGATCATGAGGTCAAGAAATCGAGACCATCCTGGCCAACATGGTGAAACCCATCTCTACTAAAAAATACAAAAATTAGCTGGGCTTGGTGGTGCATGCCTGTAGTCCCAGCTACTTGGGAGGATGAGGCAGGAGAGTCACTTGAATCCAAGAAGCAGAGGTCGAAGTGAGCCAAGGTCGTACCACTGCACTCCAGCCTGGCGACAGAGTGAGACTCTATTTCAAAATAATAATAATAAAAAAAATAATAATAATAAGCAGCTTCCATTGCAAGAATAAAGAAACAGAAGTATAAATATGTGATGGCTCGTCCTACATAACAGGGATATTAATAATAAAGATCTGCTTACCAGGACTCCCCCCATTGTCATCATTGTTTCTGGGTCCCACCGAAGGGACAGATGGAAAAAGAAAATTTGTAAGCCAGCTGCTTTTTCCATAAATATTGTCCAGCATATTGCTCTTCTTGTCATTACTAAAACGCAGGTAATATTTTACCTACAAGGAGCAATAAGAAACAAACAATATCTAAGAACTCCCCTCACCCAAAAATAATTAAAGAACAATCAGAAACAAAAGAAAGTTAAAGTACAGCTGGGAATATGTGATTTTGAGGTAGGCTGCGTGATGAGGCTAAAGTATATCCTGGACATCCGGAAGTGAGAGCAAATTTGTCCTAAGGCACCCATGCTCTGATGACATCTCAAATTAAGCCCACTTCCTTTAAATCTATCCTCTGTTAATTTTGT
This sequence comes from Cacajao melanocephalus, assembly GCA_963573385.1. NCBI lineage: Eukaryota > Metazoa > Chordata > Mammalia > Primates > Pitheciidae > Cacajao > Cacajao melanocephalus. Next base: position 47,624 of record CAUYLG010035749.1, read on the forward strand.
GAATTTTTTTATTGAGGTGAGAGCAACAGTTAGATATATACTGCAAGCTTGCGGTAGGCAAATACAGTGGCAACTTGTACATAATTATGAATGTTTTTTTGCCTAAACAGACAGCTGGCTGCACACTGAAATAAAATGTACCAAAAGGCATTATTAATTTCTCTTCCCTTTATGTCAGTCAAGTATAGTGTTCTAAGAGGAAAATCTCTTCCTCTTTTAAAAACTGATAACATAAAGACGACTCCTATATGAGAATGAAGGAGGAATGTGATAAGATCTAAGTGTGGAGTGCTGCACAATCTAATTGTTAAACAAAAAGGTAATATTAATTTTGGAAAACCGAGTAAATGTCAAGGTACATCATGCTGTGGTTAACTACCTTTACAAGACAACAAATGGGCCAGAGGCAGTAGCTCATGCCTGTAATCTCAGCAGTTTTCGGAGGCTGAGGAAGATGGATCACTTGAGGTCATGAGTTCAAGACCAGCCTGGCCAACATGGTGAAACCCCACCACCGCAACCGGCTAATTTAGTATTTTTAGTACTGAAAATACAAAATTAGCCAGTTGTGGTAGTGCAGCCATGAGCTGCTATCTCAGTAGCTGTTATCTCAGCTACTCCAGAGGTGAGGCAGGAGAATCTATTGAACCTGGGAGGTGGAGGCTACAGTGAGCCGATAACACCACTGCACTCCAGCCTGGGCAACAAAGTGAGGCTGTGTCTCAAAAATAAATAAATAAAAAATAAAAATAAAAAGGACAGCAAATGGACCAAGAGTTGTCAAAAGGCAGAAGGATCAGACCAGAGAAATCAGGAAGAATAGGAGGGACAGGCAGAGGTCATAGGTCCAGATGAATATTCATATACTCAGTTATCAAGACAAAAGTTTTAGGGACTTATTCCATGTTCAAGGAGGTAGCCCTATTGCTCCAGGAGCTCAAATTCTAATTGAGGAAACATACAGATTTACACTGTAGCATAAACTCAGTGATAGAGGTATGGTTAAGGTATTCATAGGAGGATGTAGGAGGGAAGGGGTATATGTGGTCAGAAGAGGCAACACTGACAAAATCACAGCAGCAGTTGTACAAGGTCAGTATGTGTAAGCCAAGTATAGGGCAGGGCAAGGGAGACCATGCCACATAGAAGAGGTGAAGTGTTCAATTGCACCAATTTAAATTTAAATTGCCAAACCCAATGTACACATTTGAGCCTAGATCAGCATCAGTTTACCCTGAGTCACCAACTTGAGGGACACTGACCTATATGGGGGAAGTTATGGGGTGGGATCAAAGGATACCTATTATCCTAGTTAAAACCTGGCAGTCTTCCTTACTTTTTTGTTCCATTGACAACCATCTGTATCCTAAATGCAGAATTTTGGCTCTGTGCTCATCTACATTTTGTCCTTTGGTTATTTTACTCAGCACCAGAGACCCCAAGTTCAAAGCCCTGTCCTTGCTTCTCCTCCTTGGGGGGTTGTTATCAGAATCTTCCTTGGTGTTTGCAGATGTTCTAATTTTGATTCAGCCTTGTTAAGCCTTAGAGTTTTCTTTATTTATAATTAGAAGATAAATTATGAGATTCACTCAAAAGAAAAAGAAACATTTCATGCTGTGTTCCCTGCTAATGAAGATGCATATGTTTTATTTACTGCATCAGACATTTTGTCCCAGGACATGTGCATTTTCTTTGCTCTAGGCTCTAGGGCTACAGACAGTTGCTGTATCAGACACAATGGCATAGGCCATGTCCACAATTGTGTTTCCTATGATTCCAGTTTATGAATAAGGCCTGGTAGGTGGTGAATACAATTCTTTCCTCATCCACATGAAGCACTGGCTAAATTAATGCACAGACACTGAAGCTAGTTAGATCTGGATTGCAATCCCTGCTCTAGTATGCACAAGCACTATGATCTTGGGAAAGCTATGATCTCTCCACTTATAACATGGAATAATGAATGATATCTCTACTTCATTAAATCTCTGGGAACTGGAATTCAAAATATGAGGTATCTGCATAAAACGTTCTCACCTTCAATGGCAGGGGATCATTGCTATTTTTGAAATCATGGTCAAAAACAATAGCAGCCAGAACATTTTCAGAGTTCTTTTTTTGCTTAATGTAATCTTCAAATTCTTCTTCTGAGGAAAAGCCTAGAACTGTAGAGAGACAAAAGTCTAATACGTGAGTTGTCCACATAAAAGCAAAATATATGACAGCCCTTCCTAAATGTAAGATGGGAGACTATTTTACATGGATAAAAGGCTATCAAAATATTGTTATTAAATTTCAAAACACTATTGCTGAAACACTGGCATAATGAACTAATCGATACTTGAAATGCATAAAAATGTTAGGGATTTTAAAAAATTTGATCACAAGTTTAAAATCATAATGAATTGTTAAAATAAATACATTTAAGTAAATAAAGGGATAAAAGATGCTTCAAACAGTGTTTTGAAAGTTCCATCTTAAAGGGAAATAAAAAAATAGATCCAGCCGGGCATGGTGGCTCACACCTGTAATCCCAACACTTTGGGATAACCTGAAATCAGGGGTTTGAGATCAGCTTGGCCAACATGGTAAAACCCCATCTCTACTAAAAATACCAAAAATTAGCCAGGCATAGTGGTGGGCACCTGTAATCCCAGCTACTCAAGAGGCTGAGACAGAATTACTTGAACCTGGGAGGCGGACGTTACAGTGAGCCAAGATCACACCACTGTACTGCAGCCTGGGCAGTAAGAGTGAAATTCTGTCTCAAAAAGAAAAAAAAATAGATCCATGAAATTTATTCAAAATCCTACAGTAAGGGAATCTCTAATATACAAAATACTAAGATATTAAGGAATGATGCCACTTTATTGTTTCAATATTTGAGGCAATTACATTTCAATTTTTGAGGTGATCAATCAGTGAATTTAGCCTAGATTAAACTTAACCTAATTGAAATTTTAAAAGGCTGGGGCATCATTTGTACTCTTCTAAGACAAAGTAGTCAGTCATTTAAAATATCTGTATGTGGAGCTGTATACACTAAAGATTTTCTTAGGAATAAACCTGTTTGATGTAAATTGTCAAAGGCTTCAAAAGTCTGCAGGGGAAAATGAAATGGCTTGTCACAATTCTTCATACAGCAAATCCCCAGCTATCTGATTCTCAAAAACTTCCACTGGGAGACTGATCATTGCCATGGTTGATGGAATAGCTTAAGAACACCAACATCCTCACCAAAGGCACTATTCCATGCTTCCTGAGTCCTTGTTTCTCAACAGGGCTCCCACTCCTTGCCACACTTGTCACCTGAACTCCAATGTATCACTAGTTCTGAATCTCAAAAAGACTAGCATACAGTCAGTTCCCTCAGCCACTCTGCTCCACTCATTTACTGCAAACGAATCTATCAAAAACAAAGCAAAACAAAAACTTTACACTCAGCTCCAAAGATTTAGCCCCCATCCTAGACAGTGTCTTTTCTGTACATATGGATCCTGGGTGGAGACCCTTGAGTTTTGAGTCTCCAAAACATCTGCATTTAGGTGAATGTGGTGGTTGGGCACTTGCTTTATATTTGCATAAAAATGAGTCATTCCTATAGTTCTCATTGACAAAGAAACAGCTTTGTCCAAAAAGAAGAGGGAAGGATGAAGTCAGATTCTGGAACCGATGCGGATTCTGGTGTTCCTGGGTCAATATTTATTTAGCCTGAGAGGTGACTGGGCATTCACAGTGATTTATCTCCAAGATATGTACAGTAAGCCCTCACTTAGCATCATCAATAGGTTCTTTGAAACTGTAACTTTAAGGGAAATGATGTATCATGAAACTAACTTTGCCATAATCTAATTGATATAAACAAGAGTTAAGGGCCAGCATGGTGGCTCATGCCTGTAATCCCAGTGCTTTGGGAGGCTGAGGCAAGAGGATTGCCTGAGTCCAGGAATTTGAGACCAGCCTGGGAAACACAGTGAGACTCTACTTCTACAAAAGCTTTTTAAAAATTAGCCCAGGAGTAGTGACCCACATCTATAATCACTGTTACTTGTGAGGTCTGAGGTGGGAGGAACGCTTGAGCCCAGGAGTTCAAGGTTACAGTGAGCTATGATTGCACCACGCACCCCAGCCTGGATAGCAGAGCAAGACTCTGCCTCTGAAAAAAAAAATAATTACACTTTTATGGTATATTTGTTTTTTTTTCTGGGAGGGCATAGGGTTTTGCTCTGTACTCCTAGGCTGGAGTGTCTATGGTATATTTATGATCAAAAAAACATCACCAAATATCTAAATAAATACCAAAACACAGGCCAGGTGTGGTGGCTCACACCTGTAATCCCAGCATTTTGGGAGGGTGAGGCAGGTGGATCACAAGGTCAGGAGTTCGAGACCAGCCTGGCCAACATGGTGAAACCCTGTCTCTACTAAAAGTACAAAAATTAGCTGGGTGTGGTGGCACATACGTGTAATCCCAGCTACTTGGGAGGCTGAGGCAGAAGAATCGCTTGAACCTGGGAGGCAGAGGTTGCAGTGAGCCGAGATCATGACACTGCACTCCAGCCTGGACAACAGAGCAAGACTCTGTCTCATAAAAAAAAAAGCAAACCAAAACACTTCTAATATTAAACACTGAAATAAATAATGTAAACCATATATACATTTAAGATAGATTAATGAACACAAGTAAAAGAATTATTTAACTAGTTATTTCAGTTCAGGGTCATAAGAGGCCAGAGCCTGTTCCTGCAGCTTAGGGTACAAGGCAAGAGCCAACCTTAGATCGGATGAATTCCATCAAAGGGTGCACTCGCATCCTCACACTCACTCAGACTGGGACAATGCAGATACGCCAGTTCCCTTAAAGTGCACATCTTTGGGATGTGGGAGGAAATTGGAATACCCAGAGAAAACCCACACAGGTATGGAGAGAACATGCAAGCTCCACGCAGACAACAGCCCCGACTAAGAATCAATTTCTTTTTTCCCATCAAAGTTTTAACAAAATGACTTTGGTCAAAATGACATTATTCAAGGACCTGCTGTATTTGAGGCAGCCACTGAAAGAAAGGGTCCAGCGCCTCCCTGACTGCTTTGTATACCTAGACTTCCATGTTGATCTCTCGTTAGCAACATAATCATTCCCCAAAGTCGTTGAAACGTTGATGAGAGTAACAGCTTTCATCATGAGATGAGTCAGACATCTCTCAGCTTCATGCGTGACTCCATATGACCAGCTTATACTCAGCTGCCAATATTCTTCTAAGTCGCTAATCAGCTTCAAAGAACCCCAGGGCACATACCGGGACAAAGCTTGATCTGTGCTCGCCACTAATCCTGGTAACTCATGGCTGAAGGCATGTTCAAGATTTTGGCATCAACCTGAGTCCTTTACTGCATCTCAAATAGGCTGGGGATGGTAGGTATCAAAGATAACCCTATTAGTTTTGAAAAACAGTAAATGTACTGCTTTTCTAGTCCATAATGCTAACAGTTATGATACAACTATAGTGTCAGAGAAACATGTGATTGCCCTTAAAGACTGTCACTGATGATGCATTTTGATATAAAACTGCAGATTTTGGCCGGGCACAGTGGCTCATACCTGTAATCCCAGCACTTTGGGAGGCAGAAGCGAGTGGATCACTTGAGACCAAGAGTTTGAGACCAGCCTGGTCAACATAGTAAAACACCGTCTCTACTAAAAATTTAAAAAATTAGCTGGGCTTGGTGGTGCATGCTTGTAATCCTAGCTATGTGGGAGGTTGAGGGGGGAGAATCCTTGAATCCGGGAGGCGAAGGGTGTAGTGAGCCAAGACTGCACCACTGCACTCTAGCCTGGGTGAAACTCCATCTTAAAAAAAAAAAAGGCTGCAGATTTATTATTGTGAGGAAAGGATTAACAGCAAACATAAACCCTATTTTCTTGGACACAGGGGTACCCATTAAGATACCTATGAGTTTACTTTCTAATAGCACTGTGCCTAGATATATGCTGAGTTTAAAATATAGAATGTTAGCAGTGCCTAGAACTTATTATCAACATTGTTTGCTGCAACGTATCTCAAGAGACCACACTTGGATTGAGAAGAAAGTAACTAGGGCTTTACACAAATTCTGGCAAACAAAAGGAGCAGCTTCCCTGTAATTACAGGGTCTACACCGTATCGACCTCAGCTCTTGAACTGAATGTGCCCTGTGTTCTGGTGGAGCCTACAGCTGCACCTGCACTGTTGGGAGAGTTTCGTATTAAAGTGCCACCCTGAATGCACCCGATCTCATCTGAAAGTGCTGATGCTGTACATGTTATGTTCCCATCTGGACACCGTCCATTCTCATTATTCATGGTTATGTTCAATAAAGTCATCACAAACACTTCAGTTAGGGAATACCAAACAACTGCTCCTAGGCAAAGTACCAAATTAGGTTCCTGCAAGCCTCTGGTCACAACATTTTCATCACCTGATCAATACATAACCCGGTTTTGTGGGTGTTTCTGTTTAAAGACACCTTATTTAATACATAGTGTTGATTCACTAACACTAACCTCATGGCCAGCAGCACTGTAACTCATGCCTGAATTAAGCTACTCTAACACAGGTGTTTTCTCCAAAAGACATAGGGCCGGGTGCAGTGGCTCACGCCTGTAATCCTAGCACTTTGGGAGGCTGAGGCAGGCAGATCACTTGAGATCAAGAGTTCTAGACCAGCCTGGCCAACATGGTGAAATCTCATCTCTACTAAAAATATAAAATTGTAGCTGGACGCGGTGGTGTGCACCTGTAGTTTCAGCTATTTGGGAGACTGAGACAGGAGAATTGCTTGAGCCGGGGGAGGTGGAGGTTGCAGTGATCCAAAGTTGCACCATTGCACTTCAGCTTGGGCAACAGAGTGAGTCTCTATTTCAAAAAAAAAAAAGAAAAAAAAAGACATAATCATAGCTTTTTTGCACTTAGAAACATGATACAGTACTTCAGTACTATGCCTGGGGGGTGATATTAAACAACAAAATCACCAACATAAAGAACAAAGATGCAAAAAACAAATGGTATTAACTATATCAAGTCAAGAATACTTGTTTGCGATATGAAAGTTGAAAAAAGGTGGACAGGGTGTCATCCTGTTTGACCTGGCCAAGGCTGGGAATCACCCTTGGAGGACTCAAATTTTCTGCCACTCCGTGCATGTCTGCGAATGACCTCAAAGGTGCAATGGCTACTGATTTGGGGTTACACATAAATTTTAGTGAGTTGGCGAATTCACAAATTCATAATCCACAAATAGTGACAGTCAATTCTACTTTCTCAAGGTAGTTTAATTTGGTGGTAGCTTAAAGTATATTTGGATTGCCACCCAAATCTGAGAACATTGTTGTTGGCTATGAAATTATGCTGAGAGGTCATAATCATCACTTTTGGGGAAACTACAAAATACCAGATGCAAAGCACCTTATCTAATCTCCCTTTCTCAGGGAGTCAGCAAAGCTGGCACATAAATTTCAAAGTTGAAAGTAGCTTCTTGGGGGCTGGAATCATGTGGGCACCTACACGAGTTGGTCAGGAGCAGAAGGAGACAAGGGCCTCAGATAATTCAAATTATCAAAGATAGTAAAACTAAGTCCACTGCTAAGAAAAAAAAAAGTAGAGAAACAGCTGGAAATATAATATCAAAGTTTAAGAGCTAGATGCTGGAAATGGAATATAACATTAAAGGTTAAAAGCGGCTGGGCACGGTGGCTCATCCCTGTAATCCCAGCACTTTGGGAGGCAAAAGTAGGAGGATCATCTGAGGTCAGGAGTTCGAGATCAACCTGACCAACATGGTGAAACCCCATCTCTACCAAAAATAAACAAAAAAATAAGCCAGGTGTGGTGGCAGGCGCCTGTAGTCCCAGTTACTCAGGAGGCTGAGGCAGGAGAATTGCTTGAACCCAGGAGGTGGAAGTTGCAGTGAGCCAAGATTACGTCACTGCAGTCCAACCTGGGCAACAGAGCGAGACACCTCCATCTAAAAAAAAAAAAAAAAAAAAGTAGGTGAAAATGAAATAAAAGGGAAAAATCACAAAGAACAAAACAAGAATGCTCTTGAGTTCCAATAAAGCTGAAATATTTGCAGTTTTCTTTTATGACTAGGCGGGCTTAAAACCACAAGATCCAGGTGGGAAGAATAGAGAGGAAAGACAAGATTGATTTCCTTGGACCTGATAGTTGAAGGCAGAAAGTTATTTCCATTGCCTTGAATGAATCCATGAGGCAGTAATCCAAATTTCAAATGGACAGGTTTACTGAGGAGATAGACGTGATTTCCTGTTCGAAATGTTTCCTCTACTGTTCAGTTTCATATTTTGTATTATTATTTGGAAAACAGAAGACACATTGGAAGAACTGCTAGATGCTACAGCTCTTCCAAATAGTCACTGGTAGGCTGGGCTTATGGTGATACTCAGCATAGATGGTGGCAGAGCAGAAATATAATATTAATAATATATTTCCTATAATACATAAATATATATTATTTCCTATAATAATAAAGCTAGTTTTTTTTTTGTTGTTTTGTTTTTTTTGAGACAGAGTCTCTCTCTGTTGCCCAGGCTGGACTGCAGTGGCATGATGTTGGCTCACTGAAACCTCTGCCTCTTGGGTTCAAGCTATTCTCCTGCCTCAGCCTCCTGAGTAGCTGGGACTATAGGCACCCACCACCATGCCTGGCTAATTTTTGTATTTTTAGTAGAGACAGGGTTTCACCATGTTGGCCAGGATGGTCTCAAACTCCTGACCTCATGATCCATCTGCCTTGGCCTCCCAAAGTGCTGGGATTACAGGCGTGAGCCACCATGCCCAGCCAATAAATCTAGTCTTTACTGAGCACTTATTATATGCTGAGAACTGCTTTAAATGCTTCACATATATTAATTCATTTAATCTTCACAACTGCCCTATAAATAAGACACTATTATTACTTTCATTTTACAAGTGAGGAAGTATGCTGTTTATTTTGGTTTGTCCTAGAGTAGGAGTCCCCAACCCCCAGGCCATGGACTAGTACCAGTCCATGGTTGCAAGCTCCTTTTAAGAATCTAATGCTTGATGATCTGTCACTGTCTCCCATCACCACCAGATGGGATGGCCTAGTTGCAGGAGAACAAGTTCAGGGCTCCTGCTGATTCTCTACATTATGATGAGTTGTATAATTATTTCATTATATGTTACAATGTAATGATAATAGAAATAAAGTACAGGCCGGGCGCAGTGGCTCACATCTGTAATCCTAGCACTTTGGGAGGCCGATGTGGGTGGATCATGAGGTCAAGAGATCGAGACCATCCTGGCCAACATAGTGAAACCCCATCTCTACTAAAAATACAAAAAAATTAGCCGGGCGTGGTGGCAGGTGCCTGTAGTCCCAGCTACTTAGGAGGCTGAGGCAGGAGAATCACTTGAACTCAGGAGGCGGACATTGCAGTAAGTCAAGATCATGCCACTGCACTCCAGCCTGGTGACAGACAGAGACTCTGTCTCTAAATAAAATAAAATAAAATAAAATAAATAAAGTACATAATAAATATGATATGCTTGAATCATCTTAAAACCATCCCCCCGGCCACTGGTCTGTGGAAAAATAAATTTGTCTTCTATGAAACCAGTCCCTGGTGCCAAAAAGGTTACGGACCATTGTCCTAGAGAAACTGCTGTAGAGAGATATTAATGTGTGTAGCTGGGGGTACACTGGTTATATGATGTGTAGCCTCAGAGGTCTTTGATCAAGAGCAATTTTACATTCCCATCGCTTGACATCTGAAATCATTCTTCTCCTAACTTAGTTTCCTTTCCAGTGGAGATTCCAGGACCTATCACTTCAATAACTCTTCCAATTCTTCATTTGTTTCTCCCACCTTCTATCCTAGTAACCTGACCAAAACAAACAAACAACCCAACCCAACCCTAAAAGAATCTACTTTCAACTTTTCTCATTTCAACATATATCCAACTTGCTTAGCCCCAATAAGGAGAGCATTAAACACACACAAAAATGCAACCATGTTCTGAAAGCCTAGACTGGGGATAGTTGTCCTTTCTGTCATGGTCACGCATGAGAAAGCAAATGCCTCAGCCTGGGATGATGGGGCAGAGCTGAACCCCAGCTGAAACTCAGGACACCTGAGCAGCTCTTCTCCTCACCCCTCCAGGAATTACACTAGTTCTGCTTCTCTTGGTATATAGGTTTTCTTTCTTCCTTTCATTGTTCCTGGTCTCCTCAGATACCTAAAATGTTTTCCCTGGATATTCATCTTTGACTGTCAGCTGCCTTGATTAACCATGTGTACCTGGGAAGAGGGGTGAAAGTTTGGGTATGAGTTCTAGTCTTCCAAGTGAGTACAGGCAGGTAGATGACAGTGACTGGAGGGCTAAAATGCTCAGCAGTGACTTCAGCAGCTGCACCAGGCTTGGGAGACAGAGGATGGAGCTCAAGTCCCACAAGGTAAGGAGCCTTCTTGAACCCTCGACTTTCTTTTTTTTTTTTCTGAGATGGAGTCTGACTCTGCTGCCCAGGCTGGAGTGCAGTGGCACAATCTTGGCTCAGTGCAACCTCCACCTCCCAGGTTCAAGCGATTCTCCTGCCTCAGCCTCCCAAGCAGCTGGGATTACAGGCACCTGCCACAATGCCCAGCTAATTTTTGTATTTTTAGCAGAGATGAGGTTTCACCATGTTGGCCAGATGATCTCCATCTCTTGACCACGTGATCCGCCCACATCAGCATCCCAAAGTGCTGGGATTACAGGCATGAGCCACCACACCCAGCCGAACCCTTGACTTTCAGTTGAAATCATGGAATGGTCATGGGATAGGAGTAAGAATCAGTCACACACTAGGACCAGGGTTATGTGCCAGAAGTAAAGAGGAAAGAGAAATAGGGCAGTCCTTAGTGAAGCTAAAACCAGCCTTCAGTGAGAACAAGGGGAGTTACCAGCACTCTAACAATGATTCAAAAGAAAATTTAACCCTCTTTGGATAAAGAAATATCTCCAAGAGCCTTCAAAATTTTTCATCTGCCACATCTTGCATTTGTAACAATATACAAGGTATGTTATAAAATAGAACTCAATGGCATAAAAGAAAAAAAAAAAGATAAACAAGTCATCCAGATACCAGAACTTCCTGGTAGAGATTTTCAAGTAACTATGGTTGATATGGTTAATAAACTTAAAAATGGTACATTTTGCAAGAGACCTGGAACCTATAAAAATAGAGATAAATGGAAATTCCAGAACTGAAAAGTATTATTTTTAAAATGATTCAATGGAAAGATCACATGAACTGTAATTCAAAATAAATAAGCAAAAAGAAAAATAGTTAAATCCTGGTTGGAAATTTTAATATCTTAAAATGTATAAATTTTAATATATACAGGCCAGGCAGGGTGGCTCACGCCTGAGCCACCCTGAGCTGAGGTGGGTAGATCACGAGGTCAGGAGATGGTGTGCACCACCACGCCTAGCTAATTTTTATATTCATCTTGGCCAACATGGTGAAACCCTGTCTCCACTAAAAATACAAAAAATTATCCAGGCATGGTGGTGGGTGCCTATAGCCACAGCTACTTGGGAGGCTGAGGCAGGGGAATCACTTGAACCTGGGAGGTGAAAGTTGCAGTGAGCCGAGATCATGCCACTGCACTCTAGCCTGGCAACAGAGTAAGACTCCATCTCAGAAAAAAAAATTAATATATACAATATATAACCTACTTAATCCTAATAATCCCTGATTGGAAATTTAATGCTTCTTTCAATGACTAATAAGCAGACATAAAAAGAAGAAATAATATAGATGATTTGAAAATCATGACACTTAGCCAACTTTGCCTAGGTGGCATTTATAGAACACTACAAGCAAAACCTAGAGCACACATAGATTTTACAAATGCACAGAAAACATTTAGGAAAATACACCATGTACTAGTCATAAACAATTCTCAAAATGCCAACAAACTGGAACCGAGGATACTCTCTGATGAAAGGAAATTAAAACCGAAATCAACAACAGAAAGATAACAAGAAGCTCCCCGTATTTAGAAGTTCAGCAACACATTTCTAAAAATTCTAAAATCCATGCATCAAAGAAGAAATCACAGTGGAAATCAGAAAATATTTTGAGTAATCCAAACAGATTGTTGGAGTAACCCATAACAGACTCTAAATTTGCTGGGATATTTTTGTTGTATCATTTAAAAATTACTGGGAACTTTGTATTCTTCTGTTTCAGTATTTAAAATGCTTTGATAAAAAGTCAACAAAAAAGAATACTTTGAGATGGCATCTACTCTCAAGGACTCTCATATCTCTTGAAAGACAAAAAAAGGTGGAAAAATTACATGACAGTGTGTATGTGTATGCATGCACACATGCAGAGAGAGGTATACTAGGGAGATGCCTACAAACTTTTTTTCTTTTGAGACAAAGTTTCACTCTGTCACCCACGTGGAGTGCAGTGTCGCAATTTCGCTTCACCCCAACCTCCCCCTCCTGGGTTGAAGTGATTCTTGTGCCTCCGCCTCCCGAATAGCTGGGACTACAGGTGCGCACCACCACACCCAGGTCATTTTTATGTTTTTAGTAGAGACAGGGTTTCACCATGTTGGCCAGGCTGGTCTTGAACTCCTGACCTCAGGTGATCTGCCCACCTCGGCCTTCCAAAGTGCTGGGATTACAGCCATGAGCCACCACTCCCGGCCCAAACTTCTGACAATATTTATCTCTCAAAGAAGGAGGTAAGAAAGTGATCTGGGAATATGAAGGTGAGTGAAGGATTCAGAGCTCTTAAAATAATTCTACACAGCTTGAGTGTTTTCTAAAGCCTTCCTATATTACTTGTACCACATTTTAATATAAAACATTGTTTTAAATAACTGACCACTGACCTGTGGCACATAATCACACACCCCTGGAGGTATACTTACCCAGGTTCAACAAACACAACCAGATAGAAAAAACACGTAGTATCACAAAACTGGATAACAACTTAGAATAATAATGAGTTGGTCATCTAATTTTGAAATATTACTATTTGTTCTGGGCTCTACAAACAAAATATTTTATATAAATTTAACCTTCAAGTTTAACAGAGTCCCTAGTATTTATACTTAGTATGAGGATGTCCTACAATGTTTTACTTGGGAGGTTAAGAACCAGTTAATAAGGTTGTAAGTATGTTTTAACTAAATGAATTTAGTAATACTGTATGTTTTTTCAGAAAACCTTAATTTCTAACCTTTCATTTGGGGGTTTAAATCCATTTTCACCCTTTCAATAATACCCTGGACCACAGTACTTCTGGAAGGTACATAAGCCAATTCCAAAGAAGGAGAAATTAAATAATCTGCGATGTAGAAAGGCACTTCATTGACAGGCTGAGGAGAGAAATTGAAAGGTCCATTCTTCTTTATAACAGTAACAAAACGTATTGCCAAAAGTGCAGCACTAAATAGAAATATGAAGACCATTTCCACAACTAAAGCAATACATCGCCGCCTCTAGAAGAAGAAGAAAAAAGATTATGTTAATTGCCCTAAGAGGTTAACCTTGCAAGTTCATTTCTGAATTTTTTTAAATTTTTAATTCTTGTGGGTACATAGTAGGTATATATATTTATGGGTTACATGAGACATTTGGATGCAGGCACACAATGTATAATAATCCCATCAAGGTAAACTGGGTATCACTCCCTCATGTATTTATCCCTTGTGTTACAAATAATCCAATTATACTCTTTTAAATATTTTTAAATGTAGAATCAAATTTTTTTACTCTAGTCATTCTGTTGTGTTAGCAAATACTATGTCTCATCTATTCTTTCTATTCTTTTTGTACCCATTAACCATCTCTACATCCCCCTTACCTACCCCAAGCTATCCCTTCCCCGCCTCTGTTAACCATCCTTCTACTCTCCATCTCTATGAGTTCAATTGTTTTAATTTTTAGCTTCTACAAATGAGTAAGAACATGCAAAGTTTGTCTTCTGTGTCTGGCTTATCTCACTTAACATAATGACCTCCATCCAGTTCCATCTATGTTGTTGCAAATGACAGGACCTCATTCTTTTTCATGACTGAATAGTACTGTATTGTATATATCTAGAATTCTTTTATATTAAGATAAAAGATACTTCATAAAATAATATATAGAGATTGCCAAAAACACAGCTTCACTCCATAACAGAAGCAGTTTCCTGGACTTTTTTCTCCTTTCTGTATAACATCCTGCTATTATTTCTCTCCACAAGAACTCTATATTTGGAAGAGATAACCCCAGCCCTTGTACTGAGAAAAGTAAAACAGTATAAATTGAAATTCAGTGCTCAAGGTGTCAGAATTTCCCCCTGTGCCCTCTGAGCTGTTGTAAAAACTCTACAGATACCTATAGATAGTTCAACGTACCTTTAAAATAAAATTCTTCCAGAGAAGAACCATAAATTTTTTGGATACTGATAAATCCATTCTTCTAAAAAGAGAGGAAGTTCAACTCTATGGAGGGAGTAAAGATTATTTAAAAATAAAAGATTATCTAATGATGTGTAAATTTTAGACAAGCAAATTACTTACATTTAAATTACTTAATTTTATAATCAAGCTTTAAAGATAAGGAATATTCAATAGAGATTTAAAATAAGAAATTTAAGGATTTAAAATATTTGAGAAGTTGTTTATCCCTATATATATATATTTTTTTCGAGATGGCGTCTCACTCTGTCACCCAGGCTGGAGTGCAGTGGTATAATCTCAGCTCACTGATACTTCTGCCTTCCAGGTTCAAGTGATCCTCCTTCCTCGGCCTCCTGAATAGCTGGGATTACAGGTGCCCACCACCATGCCCAGCTAATTTTTGTATTTTTAGTAGAGACAGGGTTTCACCATGTTGGCCAGGCTAGTCTAGAACTCCTGACCTCAAGTAATCCACCTACCTTAGCCTCCCAACCTACATTTATAATTTAGTTAACATCTATGGAGCTTCTAATACGAATAAAATACCAACCATAAAACAAAGATCAATAAGTTTTGATGCAAGTTTCCACGTAAATTTTGCTAGTAGCTTTCCCAATTCTCGTGGAAATAATTTTAAAACAATAAATAAATCACCACCAACAGAAAAGCAACAAAACAGTATATAAAATCACAGCACAACTATAAGCCCAAAATGCTATTCAATAATCGGATTAGAAGTAACTACCACTAATAGTATTGCTAAGGGGAACAGATTTGCAATGAACTGAATGTTTGTGTTCCCATAAATTCGTATGTTAAATCCTAACACCCAAGGTCGAGGTATTTATAAGTTGGGATTTAAGGGCTGGGCACAGTGGCTCATGCCTGTAATCCCAGCACTTTGGGAGGCTAAGGCAGGTGGATCACCTGAGGTCAGGAGTTTGAGACCAGCCTGGTCAACATGGTGAAACCCTATCTCTACTAAAAATACAAAAAATTAGCCAGGCCTAGTGGGGAGCACCTATAATCCCAGCTACTCTGGAGGCTGAGGCAGGAGAATTGCTCAAACTGGGGAGGTGGAGGTTGCAGTGAGCCAAGATTGTGCCATTGCACACCAGCATGGGCAACAAGAGTGAAACTCCATCTCAAAAAATTAAAAATAAATAAATAAATAAAAATAAGAAGTGGGGATTTAGAGAGGTGATTAGAATGGGTTGAGTTCCCTTATAAAAGAGGCCCCACAGAGATCCCTCATTCCTTCCACCATGTGAGGACACAAAGAAAAGAGGTCAACCAGGAAAGGGGTCCTCACTAGACATGGAATGTGCTCCCAACTTGATCTTGGACTTCATAGCCATCAGAACTGTGAGCAATAAACTTCTGCTGTTTTTAAGCCACAGTCTGTGGTATTTTGCTATACTATCCCAAATGGACTAAGAGAAGGTTCATTCTTACATTTAATGAGTATTTTCTGAACACCTACTACTTGTCATGTGAGGGGTAGGTGTGCAATGGGAAGCAAAACAAATGAAATCCATCCCTTATGGTAGGGGTGGCATGGAAGATTCCTTTTAATAACCCAGGATATGAAGTCAGTCTGCCTGGGTTGAAATCCCACCACTACCATGTGGCATTTCACAATTATGTGACCTTGAATATTTGACTTAAATTGTTGGGGCTACAAGAAAGAGAGCTGGAATTCAGGGCCAGGAGTGGAAGGGATTAGGACTTGACTTTATAAGGAGGAACCTAAAGGAAATTGACCTTCCCAGGGACTGCAAATAATCTCAATCCTTTTAGCTTCTACAAATCCCAGCTTCAAATAATCTCAATCCTTAATACTGGATGAGGGCGCTTCCAAGATTGCAAGTACAGACAGCTGCCTAGCATAAAAAAACGAATCTTCTCTGGAGAAAAATAACAAAATGCTAGAGTTAACTTCTCCTACAAGCAACTTTTTAAAATATGACATAAGATGAACATAAGATATTTTAAAATCTCTGCTATCACTACAGAATATCTTTCTGACACTGGGGTAGGCATAGATTTCTTAAAATGGATGCTAAGGACACAAACCATAAAAAAGGGGCTTTATCAAAATCTAAAATTTCTGCCCATCAAAAGCTAACCTAATATCAAGAAAATAAGTTGGGGACTGAGCCTTCATGTCCGCCCTAGCACCAAGCTAGATCTCACAGCTCCAGGTTCTGG
Source organism: Cacajao melanocephalus (assembly GCA_963573385.1). NCBI lineage: Eukaryota > Metazoa > Chordata > Mammalia > Primates > Pitheciidae > Cacajao > Cacajao melanocephalus. Next base: position 64,308 of record CAUYLG010035749.1, read on the forward strand.
GCCTGTCTGGTAGACCCAGCAGCCAGGCTGGCCCCAAAGATACAGGCTCCAGGCTTACCCATTGCCAGGCTGGTATGAGCAAACTGAGCCTCCAAGCCCATCCCAATGCCAGTCCAGATTCTGCAGTCTCAGATTCCAGCCCAGCCTGATGGACTTTGTTTCTGGGTCTGCTCCTACATTAGGCTGACCCAAGCACTAGGCAGGCCCCAATGGCCCTGGGCTTCAGCCCCATCCAGCACCAGGATGGCATATCTAGGCTCAAACACCTGGCAGGTACCTGCAAACACAGGGTTCAGGTCTTCCCTGTGCCAAGCCTTGTGAACCCAGGTCCTAAGATGACTCCAGGCAGGACCCAGTTCTTCACAGACCTAGTTTCTGGCCTAGCAACCATACACCCAGTCTCCAGGCTGACACCAGTGGACACAGGCTACAAGTAAGCACCAACTAGACACGAGTTCTATGACCCCTGAGGATAATAAAATCCATGGATGCTCAAGTGGCTTGGATAAAATGGTATGGTATTTGCATATAATCTACACACATACTCCTTATGCCTCAGATTTTCTCTAGATACTCATAATACCTAATACAATATAAAATCTATATAAATATTTTTTACACAACAGTCTCTAGGAGGGGTCATATGTTAGGCCACAAGATAAATCTTAGTAAATTTAAAAAGACTGAAATCCATTTCAAGTACTTTCCCCAGCCACTAACAATCAAAAATAAAAGGAATTTCAAAAAATGCAGAAATCATAACAGTCTCTCAGACCACAGTGCAATCAAATTAAAACTCAGGGTTAAGAAACTCACTCAAAACCGCACAAGTACATGGAAACTGAACAACCTGCTCCTGAATGACTACAGATAAATAATGAAATGAAGGCAGAAATAAAGATATTCTTCAAAACCAATGAGAATGAAGATACAGCATACCAGAATCTGTGGGACATATTTAAATCGGTGTCTAGAGTGAAATTTATAGCACTAAATGACCACAAGAGAAATGAGGAAAGATCTAAAATTGACACCCTAACTTCAGGATTAAAAGAACTAGAGGAGCAAGATCAAACAAATTCAAAAGCTAGCAGAAGACAAGAAATAACTAAGATCAGAGCCAAACTGAAGGAGATAGACACACAAAAACCCTTCAAAAAAATCAATGAATCCAGAAGCTAGTTCTTTGAAAAGATCAACAAAATAGATAGACTGCTAGCCAGACTAACTAAGAAGAAAAGAGAGAAGAATCAAATAGATGCAATAAAAAATGGTAAAGGAGATATCACCACTAATCCCACAGAAATACAAACTACCAGAAAATACTACAAACACCTCTATGCAAATAAACCAGTAAATCTAGAAGAAATGGATAAATTCCTGGACACTTACACCCTCCAAGACTAAACCAGGAAGAAGTTGTATCGCTGAATAGATCAATAGCAAGGTCTGAAATTGAGGCAAAAATTAATAGCCTACCAACTAAAAAAAGTCTGGAACCAGATGGGTTCACAGCTGAATTCTACCAGAGATACAAAGAGGAGCTGGTACCATTCCTTCTGAAACTATCCCAAACAATACAAATAGAGGGAGTCCTCCCTAACTCATTTTATGAGACCAACATCATCCTGATATCAAAACCTGGCAGAGACACAACTGAAAAAGAAAACTTCAGGCCAAAATTTATGATGAACATTGATGCGAAAATCCTCAATAAAATACTGGCAAACCGAATTCAACAGCACATCAAAAAGCTTATTCATCACGATCAAGTTGGCTTCATCCCGGGGATGCAAGGCTGGTTCAACATATGCAAATATATAAACGTCATCCATCACATAAACAAAACCAAAGACAAAAACCACATGATTATCTCAATAGATGCAGAGAAGGCCTTTCACAAAATTCAACAGTCCTTTATGCTAAAAACTCTCAATAAATTAGGTATCAATGGAACATATCTCAAAATAATAAAAGCAATTTCTGACAAACCCACAGCCAATATCATAGTGAAGTGGCAAAAATGAAAGGATTCCCTTTGAAAACTGGCACAAGACAAGGATGCCCCTCTCACCACTCCAAGTCAACATAGTATTGGAAGTTCTGACCAGGGCAATCAGGCAACAAAAAGAAATAAACAGTATTCAGTTAGGAAAAGAGGAAGTCAACTTGTCTCTATTTACAGAGGACATGATTGTATTAGAAGATCCTATCATCTCAGCCCAAAATATCCTCAAGCTGATAAGCAACTTCAGCAAAGTCTCAGGATACAAAATCAATGTGCAAGAATTATAAGCATTCCTATACACCAGTAATAGACAAACAGAGAATCAAATCATGAGTGAACTCCCATTCACAATTGCTACAAAGAGAATAAAATACCTAGGAATACAACTAACAAAGGATGTAAAGGACCTCTTCAAGGAGAACTACAAACCACTGCTCAAGGAAATAAGAGAGGACATAAACAGATGAAAAAACATTCCATGCTCATGGTTAGGAAGAATCAATATCGTGAAAATGGGCATACTTCCTAAAGTAATTTATAGATTCAATGCTATCCCCATCAAGCTATCATTGACCTTCTTCACAGAATTGAAAAAACCACCTTAAATTTCATATGGAACCAGAAAAGAGCCCACATAACCAAGACAATACTAAGTAAAACAACAACAACAACAATGCTGGAATCATCACCCTACCTGACTTCAAACAATACTACAAGATTACAGTAATCAAAACAGCATGATACTGGTACCAAAACAGAGATTTAGACCAATGGAGCAGAACAGAGACCTCAGAAATAATGCCACACATCTACAACCATCGGATCTTTGACAAACCTGACAAAATAAGCCATAGGGAAAGGATTCCCTATTTAGTAAATGGTGTTGGGAAAACTGGCTAGCCATATGCAGAAAGCTGACACTGGATCCTTTCCTTACACCTTATACAAAAGTTAACTCCAGATGGATTAAAGATTTAAACATAAGACCTAAAACCATAAAAACTCTAGAAGAAAACCTAGGCAATACCATTCAGGACATAGGCATGGGCAAGGACTTCATTAATAAAACACCAAAAGCAATGGCAACAAAAGCCAAAATAGACAAATGGGATCTAATTAAACTAAAGAGCTTCTGCACAGCAAAAGAAACTATCAGTAGAGTGAACCAGCAACCAACAGAATGGGAAAAAAATTTTGCGATCTACCCATCTAACAAAGGGCTAATATCCAGAATCTACAAAGAACTTAAATTTACAAGAAAAAAAAACAAACAACTCATCAAAAAGTTCAGATAGGATATGAACAGACACTTCTCACAAGAAGACATTTATGTAGCCAACAAACATATGAATAAAAGCTCATCATCACTGGTCATTAGAGAAATGCAAATCAAAACCACATTGAGATACCATCTAATACCAGTTAGAATGGCGATCATTAAACAATAGGAGAAAACAGATGCTGGAGAGAATGTGGAGAAATAGGAAAGCTTTTACACTGTTGGTGGGAGTGTAACTTAGTTCAACCATTGTGGAAGACAGTGTAGTGATTCCTCAGGGATCTAGAAATAGAAATAGCATTTGACCCAGCAGTCCCATTACTGGGTGTATATACCCAAAGGATTATAAATCATTTTATTATAAAGACACACGAACACGTATGTTCATTGCAGCACTGTTTACAATAGCAAAGACTTAGAACCAACCCAAATGCCCATCAATGATAGACTGGATAAAGAAATGTGTCACATGTACACCACTGAATACTATGCAGCCATAAAAAAGGATGAGTTCATGTCCTTTGCAGGGACATGAATGAAGCTCGAAACCATCATTTTCAGCAAACTGACACAAGAACAGAAAACCACTGTATGCTCTCACTCATAAGTGGTTGTTGAACAATGAGAACACATGGACACAGGGAGAGGAACATCACACACTGGGGCCTGTGGTAGGGGGCAAGGGGCTAGGGGACAGACAGCAGGGGAGTGTGGGGTTAAGGGAGGAATAGCATTAGAAGAAATACCTAATGTAGATGATGGGGTGATAGATGCAGCAAACCACCATGGCATGTGTATACCCATGTAACAAACCTACCTGTTGTACCACACAACTTAAAGTATAAAAAAAATTACAGGCTAATATCCCTGATGAAGGTAGATGCAAAAATCCTCAATAAAATACTAGCAAACTGAATTCAAAAGCATATTAAAAGGATCACTCATTCACCATGTTACAGTGAGACTTATCCCTGAGATCCAAGGATGGCTGACATGCAAATAAGTGTTAATACATCACATTAACAGAATAAAGGACAAAGACCATATATGATCTCAACAGATGCAGAAGAAGCATCTGAAAAATTCAATATCCTTTCATGATAAAAACTCTTCTATATTAGGCATTGAAGGAATGTAACTCAACACAGCAAAAACCATATATGACAAGCCTACCATTAATATCATATACAAGAGTTAAAAATGGAAAGATTTTTCCAAAAGTATCTCAGGAAAGACACAAAGATGTCCACTACTACCACTTTTATTCAGTATGGAAGACCCAGTCAGAGCAATCAGGCAAAAAAAAAAAAAAAAAGAAAGAAAGAAAGAAAGAAAGAAAGAAAGAAAGAAAGAAAGAAAGAAAAAGCCATCCAAATTGGAAAGGAAGAAGCCAAATGGTTCCTGTTTGCAGATAATATATATAGAAAACCCTAAAATGTCAGTGAAAACACTGCTAGAACTAATAAAATACAATAAAGTTACAGGATATAAAGTCAACATACAATAATGGTAGTTTTGGCTGGGCGCGGTGGCTCACACCTGTAATTCCAGCACTTTGGGAGGTCCAGGTGAGTGGATCACTTGAGGTGAAGCGTTCAAGACCAGCCTGACCAACATGGTGAAACTCTGTCTCTACTAAAAATACAAAATTAGCACACACCTGTAATCCCAGCTATTTGGGAGGCTGAGAAAGGAGAATCTCTGGAACCCAGGAGGCAGAGGTTGCAGTGAGCTGAGATTGCACTATTGCACTCCAGCCTGGGCAACAAGAGTGAAACTCTCTCTCTAAAAAAATAAATAATAAAAAAGTATAGTTTCCATACATTAGCATTGAACCATCTGAAATGTAATAAGAACAACTGTATTTACAATAGCTATGAAAAATACTTAAGAACAAATATAGCCAAGGAAGTGAAAGACCTGTATACTGAAAACTATAAAACATTGATGAAAGAAATTGAAGGCATAAATAAAAAGAAAGATATTCCATGTTCATGAATTGAATCAATTAATATTGTTAAAATGTCCATACTACCAAAAGCAATCTACATATTCAATGCAATCCCTATCAAAACCCCAATGATACTTTTCAAAGAAATAGATTAAAAATCCTAAAATGTTTATTGTACCACAAAAACCCCAAATCGCTAAACCAATTTTGAGGAAAATGAACAAAGTTGGAGGCATCATACTTCCTGACTTCAAAATATATTACAAATCTATAGTAATCAAAACAGCATAGTACTGCTATAAAAACAGACACATAGACCAAGAGAAGATAATAGCCCCAAAATAAACCCACACGTTTACCATCAATTGATTTTTAACAAAGATGTCAAGAACACACAATGAAAGAAAGGACAGTGTCTTCAATAAATGGAGTTTAGGAATCTGGATTACACATGCAAAAGAATGAAATTAGACTCTTGTTTCATACCATGTATAAAATCAACTCAAAATGGATTAAAGTCTTAAATGTGATACCTGAAACTGTAAAACTACTAGAAGACAAAATATAGGAAAAGCTATGTAACTAGCTCCACCAAATATTAAAACATACTATAAAGTCTCTATAGTTAAAAATGTGTTGTACTGGTACATGAATCGAAAGACAGGCAAATGGAACAAAATAGAAAGTACAGAAACCACAGTACATATAGAAATTTAGTTTATTATATAGGTAACATCCCAACTAACTGGGAAAAAAATCTACTTTATAGTAAAGGTGTTGTAACTAATGGATAGTCATTTGGAAAATATAAACTGTAGGAGTGGGAAAAGTCTCCATGAGTCAAAAATCTAGTATCAAGAGAAGTCTGATAACATAGTATGTACAAATATGTTTTGTGAAGTAAATGTCAACACAAAGTCAAAAGATAAATAACAAACTGGGAGAAAATAACTTGGATCACAGATAAAGGGCTAACCTCTCTTATGTAAATATGCAGAGTTCTCTAAATTGGAGGGGGAGGGCTAACCGTTAGAAAAATGAAAAAAAACAAGTTCAAAGAAAAATAGTCCTTAAACATAACAAAAAATCCTCACGTTCACTCATAACAAGAGTAACGTCAATTAAAACTGACAAGTCATTACTTACTTTCAGACAAGCAAAATTTCAAAAGCTTTACAACAAATTGGGGGTGAGGCATTAAGAAAATAAATACAATCCCATCAAAGTTCCAGTAAGCAACTGTGTAGAAATCTAGTGCTAGAGTAGTCAAAAGCAACTTTAGAAAAGAACAAACCTGGAGATTTTATACTACCAGATTTCAAGATATACTATATAAAGTTACATAATTAAAACTGTGTGGTATTATTGAAGACACAGATACATATATCAATGAAGCTGAAGAGAATCCAGAAATAGATGAATGGCAAGATAGTCAATTTTTTTTCCCCACAAAAGTACCAAGGGAACAAAGGTTAATCTTTTCATAAAAACAGTGCTAGAATAACCGAATATCCTTATGGGGAAAAAAATAGCACCAAACTTACCTCATATCAGGCACAAGAAATTAACTCGAGATGGGTCACAGACCTGCATGAAAAAAGCTAAAAGTGTTCAAATTTAAAAGAAAACAGGAGGAATACATGAAATGAATAAACATAGGAGAAAATTTCTGTACCTTTAGGTAGGTAGGGATTTCTTACTTTGCATACCAAAAGTATGAGCCATAAAAGAAAAATGGATAAATTGAACTCCATTAAAATACAAAAAAGGACTCTTCTAAAGACACTGCTAAGGAAACAGAAATCCAAGTGGAGAAAGAAAATATTCACAATACATATCTGAAAAAGAATTTATATCCAGAATACATAAAGAAGTCATACAAAACTACAGAGGCAGAAGGACCAGCAGTTGTTGAGGTCTAAGGATGGGAAGATTTGCACAAAAGGGTACAAGGAAGACAATGTAAGACCCCAAAAAAGTATTCTGCATGATTTCATTCATATGAAGATACAGACAAAAATCACATCAATGGTTATAGGGGAGGGATTTGTGATTGATAAGGAAAGGGCAAGAGGGAATTTTCTGGTGTTACTGAAATTTCTGTGTCTTGATTAGGTATGCACATTCTTTGAAACTGATCAACCTGTCACTCAAAATCTGAGCACTTCATTTTATATAAATTGTATCTCAATAGAAAAACACTTTAGAAATCATTACAGTTGCTACATACTGGATACACACAATAATCTTAAACTACCCAGTGGTGGGAATGGTATCTTATTCTCCTTTGTGTCTCAAATACCATGGAGCTTAGTGTATTGTGCATTGTTTTATATAAAGGGCATGGCCCTGCAAATCCCAATTAATACATGACTAATCTTAATCAAAACTGCAGAGCAGGTGTTTGGTTGATGTGGTGATGGGGTAAAACCAGTTTATGATTCACACAGCCTTCCCACTTTTCAACTATGCCATTCTTAAAGGATTTTTCACGAAAGGGGGCTTCACATCAGGTGCTTACTCCTTAGTGCAGTTGATCAATACACTCAATATATGTCTGAAAACTTAACAGTAAAGGAATTTATGGAGCAGATCAAAGTCTTAAAGGTTAAAAAAAAAAGCGAACAAACCTAGAAACAAATTTTGTAAGGCAAAACAAAGATTCAGGCAGAAAGATGTTTACGATAACACTGGAAACAGTAAGATCAAATAAAAACAGACAGAATGATTACATAAATCATGGTAATACCTTCAATAAAATTCTGTTCCTTTGTTACAAAGAAGGGATAGAGATACATGTACTGTCATGGGAGGATAATATATTGCTAAGGTAGAAAATAAACTGTAAAACATTATACATGATATAAACACATTTTTTGGAAAAAAAATAGTTTATGTATAGAAAAGAAAAATGGTAGAAGATCTGTTGATAGTATGTCCTCAGGAGGTGGGAAATGGGGGCCTTACACATTCTACAAATTGTATGTCCATAGGGTTTGAATTTTATATAATGTACCTGCATTGTTTTTCTACTTAACTCTTAAGATCGGGGAACAGGTAAACCTGTGAAGAAGGAATAATCTGAAACACTCTCCCAATAACTTTTCTTTTGCTCTTTTAGTGGGTAATGTTTTGGAATATTAAACAAGTTTTCAATTCAGTACCATCCTTTATTCAATCTTTTTTTTTTTGGTCTCAGGGAAGACAGAGCAATACTTAAAACCAAAAAGACAATGGCCAGTTCTTTCAGTCTATCCTTTCCAGGGCAAAAGAATGGATGGGAAATAATGCACCATAAGGAAACGTCAAAGCCAAGCTCCTCAGCGTCATCCCATCCCTTTCACTATTCCCAAGATAGATTTGGGGGATCTTATGGCAGAAGAGTTCTGACTCCAAAAGAGCCTGGCCAGGAACAGGTGCACACCAACATTCTGGTCCTAAATACTAAACACCCCCCACCATTATCCCTAACGTGGATGCAACCCTTGTAAGGGAAAAGGAGGGTTGGAAGGAACATGAACCAAAAATGTCTGAAAATTATTAGGGCAACTTGCCCAACTGTAGTCACAAAAGAATAGTTATTGAAAATTAAGCAATTACATTGTTCATAGAATTAAATTTATACTATCTAATTTCAACTCCTTTTCTAAAAAGCACTGAACTGCTTTAACTGAAACACTGTAATTTTCTTAAATGTACTTAAATATATGTTTCTTTTCTTGTAAATTTTCTGTCTACTTTGGGTAAAATGAGGTGGCCAAGACAGCCTTAAAGTTCTCCTCAGCTTGACTTAAAAAGGGTTTTTCCTGACCGTAGGCTCCAAACTTTCTTTTCTTAGAACATGATATGGTTTGGCTCTGTGTCCACACCCAAATCTCATCTTGTAGCTCCCATAATTCCCATGTGTTGTGGGAGGGATCCTCTGGATGATGACTGAATCATGGGAGTGGGTCTTTCCCATGCTGTTCTCATGAAAGTGAATAAGTCTCATAAGATCTGATGGTTTTAAAATGGGGAGTTTCCCTGCACAAGGTTTCTTGTCTTGTCTACCGCCATGATTGTAAGGCCTCCCCAACCATGTGGAACTGTAAGTCCAATAAACCTCTTTCTTTTATACATTGCCCAGTCTTGGGTGTACCTTTATCAGAAGTTTGAAAATGGACTAATACAGTAAACTGGTATCAGCAAAGGGGACCGCTGCCGAAAAGATAACCAAAAATGTGGAAGTGATTTTGGAACTGGGTAACAGGCAGGGGCTGGAACATTTTGGAGGGCTCAGAAGACAACAGCAAAATGTGGGAAGGTTTGGAACTCCCTAGAGACTTGTTGAATGGCTTTCACAAAAATGCTAATAGTGATATGAACAATAAGGTCCAGGCTGCAGTGATCTCAGATGGAGATGAGGAACTTGTTGGGAACTGGAGCAAAGGTGATTCTTGTTATGTTTTAGCAAAGAGGCTGATGGCATTTTGCCCCTGCCCTAGAGATTTGTGGAACTTTGAAAATGAGAGAGATGATTTAGGATTGTCTGGTGGAAGAAATTTCTAAGTAGCAAAGCATTCAAGAGGTGACTTGGGTGCTGTTAAAGGCATTCGGTTTCAAAAGGGAAACAGAGAATACAAGTTTGAAAAATTTGCAGCCTGAAAATGCAATAGAAAAGAAAATCCCATTTTCTGAGAAGAAATTCAAGTCAGCTGTAGAAATTTGTACAAGTAACGAGGAGCCGAGTGTTAATCACCAAGACAATGGGGACAATGTCTTCAGGGCATGTCAGAGACCTTTGTGGCAGCCCCACCCATCACAGGCCCATAGGTGTAGAAGGAAAAAGTGGTTTTGTGGGCTGGGCCCAGGGTCCCCATGCTATGTGCAGCCTAGAAACTTGGTGGTCTGCACCCCAGCTGCTCCAGCCATGGATGAAAGGGGCCAACACAGAGCTTGAGCCGTGGCTTCAGAGGGTGTAAGCCTCAAGCCTTGGCAGCTTTCATGCAGTGTTGAGCCTGTGAGTGCACAGAAGTCAAGAACTGAGGTTTGGGAACCTCTGCCTAGATTTCAGAAGATGTATGGAAATGCCTGGATGCCCAGACAGAATTTTGCTGTAGGGGTGGGGTCCTCATGGAGCCTCTGCTAGGGCAGTGCAGAAGAGAAATGTGGGGTCAGAGCCCTCACACAGTCCCTACTGGGGCACAGCCTAGTGAAGCTGTGAGAAGAGGGCTGGTGTCTTCCAGACCCAAGAATAGCAGGCCCACTGACAACCTGCACTGTGGGCCTGGAAAAGCCACAGACACTCAACACCAGCCCGTGAAGGTAATCAGAAGAGGGAGGCTGTACCCTGCAAAGCCACAGGGGCAGAGCTGCCCAAGACCATGGGAACCCAACACTTGCATCAGCATGACCTGGATGTGAGACATAAAGTCAAAGGAGGTCATTTTGGAACTTTAGGATTTGACTGCCTCGCTGGATTTTGGACTTGTATGGGGCCTGTAGCCCCTTTGTTTTGACCAATTTCTCCCATTTGGAATGGCTGTATTTACTGAATGCCTGTACCCCATTGTATCTAGGAAGTAACAGACTTGCTTTTGATTTAACAGGTTCATAGGCAGAAGGGACTTGCCTTGTCTCAGATGAGACTTTGGACTGTGAACTTCTGAATTAATGCTGAAGTGAGTTGAGATTTTGGGGGACTGTTGGGAAGGCATGATTGGTTTTGAAATATGAAGATACAAGATTTGGGAGGTACCAGGGGCAGAATGATATGGTTTGACTCTGTGTCCCCACCCAAATCTCATTGTGTAGCTCCCATAATTCCCACGTGTCGTGGGAGGGACCCTGTGGGAGATGATCGAATCATGGGGGGCGGGTCTTTCCCATGCGGTTCTCATGACAGTGAATAAATGTCATGAGATCTGATGGTTTTAAAAAGGGAAGGTTCCCTGCACAAGGTCTCTGGTCTGCTACCATGTGAGATTTGCCTTTTACCTACTTCCATGATTGTGAGGCCTCCCCAGCTATGTGGAACTGTGAGTCCAGTAAACCCCTTTCTTCTGTAAATTGCCCATACTTGGGTAAGTCTTTTATCAGCAGTGTGAAAACGGACTAATACAGAGCATTTTCTTTAGAAAACTTTTCACTGTAAACTCTTTTTCTGTCTTCAGATATATGTAACTCTTTTTAAAAGCCTCTTAATCGTTTTACAAACCAGAACCATCTTTGTTAAGGACCTGGGAGCCATTCCTTTGAAATGCAATCGTCAAGGAAGACAGTGCCCTTATCTCCCCAGTTTCCCTGGGAGGGTAGGAGTCTAACTTCCCTGGGAGCCTATTAGCAAACACAGATGGCCTAACCACGGAGGAAACATTTGTAAATTCAGCCAACAACTCAGTATGCTCCCTTCAGCTCTCTAGTATCTTTCTACTCGCATCCTACAGCTTAAAAACCCTACTCCACAGCCGGGCGCGGTGGCTTATGCCTGTAATCTCAGCACTTTAGAAGACCGAGGTGGGCGGATCACGAGGTCAGGAGATCGAGACCATCCTGGCTAACACGGTGAAACCCTGTCTCTACTAAAAATACAAAAAATTAGCCAGGGGTGGTGGCACGCGCCTGTAGTCCCAGCTACTAGGGAGGCGGAGGCAGGAGAATCGCTCGAACCTGGGAGGCGGAGGTAGCAGTGAGCCGAGATCGCGCCACCGCACTCCAGCCTGGGCGACAGAGCTAGACTCCGTCTCAAAAACAAAAAACAAACAAAAAAAACCCTGCCCCACTTTGTTCCAGCAGAGTTAGTTTAGACTGAGTTCTGGTCTCTCTTCCCTGGGGCAATAGCTTTGCATAAAGTATTCCTTGCATATGTAACCTTCTCTGGTGCAATTTATGCTTTGGCAAAGGAAAACCAAGACAAATTAAACTACCTACAGCACTGAACTTCCACAAACACCTTCTGCCATTTATGTAACACTTGAAGTGTTCTCGCAAAGTATCAGGACCGCCCTCTGAGCTGGATACAATAGTTTTCTTTCCTCTTATAGTTATTTTCAGATATAAGCTTTAGGAAACGGAGGCTGAGAGAAATCAAGCAATTTACCCTAGGTCACACCAGACAAATTCTGGACCAGTCAGGACTAGAGACAAGGCATTTGCCTCCAAAGCCAGTGCGTTCAAGCGCTTTGCATAGCCAACATAAAACTCCTAACAGTGCGTCTTCTTGATTTGATTGTGTGGGGGGGGGGGTGGGGGGAGGTATGAAGAAGTCTCTGGGGATTTATATGCGTCGGTTTTGTTTGGGGGGGCGCCCTTTTGGGGTCTCCGCGCAAACCGCGGGCAGCGGGTGAGCCTCCCGGGCATCGGGGAGCAGCGGCCAGCGCAGGGCGACGCGGGCAGGAGGACGGGCCGGGACACCGGGGCACTCACCGCTCAGGTCTCGCCGCCTCCGCCACTGAGGAGCTTGCGTCCAGCCGGGCGGGACTCCTCCCAACGCCCTCCCCAACTGCCAGCCGCCCGCGGGCAGGTCTGTAGCCTGGCCCTCGCGCGGACCCGGCTGGGAGCCGGCTGCACGAGGGCCGAGGATGCGCACTGCGTGGAGCGGTAGGGGTCAGCGGTGCGGGCTGCAGGATGTGCGGTTGAAGCGGTCGGCGGTGCGCGAGGGGAGATCGCAGGCGCCTCCTCAGTCCCTCCTCCGCACGTGCGCCCACGAGTCGTAGTTCCCAGTTAGTTTCACCTGTTATCCCGCAACTCCAGTGCGCCCACCTGCTGCCCCACCCGCCCAACGTCACCTCTTCCTTGCTTCCCCCGCCCCGGCCCGTCAGGGGGCGGGGACCTCACCCACCGTCCTACCCACTTCGTCCCCTGCGCCCACCCACATCATTCAATACGCCCTGCTCTACGCCCCAAGTCTCTGAAAAGGCCCCATCTAGGTACTCTTTCGGGTGCTCTTCAGGTGCTTTGCCTGTCGACCCTCCTGGACGAACCCCACAATCCTCTTCCTCTCGCTGACTCCTCTCTCTCTCTTGTGCTGTGGTCACCTTGAGCGGGACAGAAGTTTAAGAAAATTCATGAGCCGCTGCTCTTCAGGGTTTCCTGGGGTTAACGGAGAACTTCCCAAAGGCACGGGGTCCTGCAAACCCCTCATGCAGGCCATTCAAAGGACTCCATCCTGGGGCAGACCCCGCGCCACGCGCGCCGTCCTCGCGTCCCTTTCTCCAGCCTGCGCCTCCCCTGCGACTTCAGTCCCGGACGGTTCAGCGCCTGGGACCCGCTTCATCTGCGCCCGCTGCTTTCACCCGCCAGCCACCCCAGCGTTTCCACCTGTGTATTTCTCATGCTACCCAGTTCTATAATGTTGCTCCTCTTGACCGACTCCAACCCAATTCTCGCGTCCAGTGTAGCTTCCTATTTAGAATCGCAGGTTCTGATTCGATCTCATGGCAAATTCACTCTCCCCTGCTGTGCCGGATAAGATAATATTGCTCCAGCTCCGAAGTTAATCTTTGTCAGGAGAGGGCGCTAGAGGAACACTGCAGGACAAGGAGTTTCTCCTTGTTGGGGAAAAACCCGGGACTGTATAGAACATCTCTCTCCCCAAACTGGAAAGGAGCCAAGAGACCAAATAACGACTCAGACCACTCCAGCTTGACGAGCAGATGAGTTTCTTGGGACTCACGTATAGGGAACTTCTTTTTTTCTTCTTTCTCTTTCTCTCTCTCATTTCTTTCTCTCTCCTCTTTTCTTTTCTTTCTTTCTTTCCACGGAGTCTTGCTGTGTCACCCAAGCTGGAAGGTCAGGAAGACTTGTTCCAGTGTGATCTGACTAATGGAATAGTCTTCTAAATCAAATTGCTCTTTGGCTTCCTCCAAAATGCCAAACACCTTTAATAACAGCAACAAAAACGCAGTTCCATTGCAATTTCCTCTTCAGCCCCCAACTCAGATGAGCCTCTCCTCCACGCCCCCAGTTCCTGTCAAGTATATGCTGGAGAACAAAAGGCACGGAAGGGAGAGGTGAGAAAGTGGAAGAACAGAGAATTGAGAAAGTGAGAGGAGGCCATTTTCTGTTCCCATTCTCTTGATGGTCATGGAGTAATAGTCGCATTTAGGGAAGAAATCAAGGCAATTAAACTCTAGCAGTGTTTGGAAAGTAACCTAACTCTGCTGCTCCTCCCACAATGCCAGACTCCCATTTCCCATACTCGAATCCCAAATACTCCCAATCGTTAATGCTCTCTTAACATGCAATGTCAGAAGGGCAAGATTCTACCATCACCTTTCCCCAGTCCTTGCTGGGGATGTGGCAGTTAAGGATCCCTTCGTTCTTGTGTTTTAAGACACTACCTAAGAAGGAATAATAAGACAAGTGAATAATCTTACACATTTCATTTGAAATCAAAATATTGCTACGTTTACTTAATTATATACTTGGAGGGGTGGATAGAGGAGGTTAATGCGAAAGGAGATATGACCTGCTAACCCAGTCTCTTTGGTATCCATGATATAGTTACTGCTTTCAGCAGATTTATTCTTCATGAACTAGTCTTATTATGTGGGGTTCATAGCAATGATTGTGGGCACAAATATTAGGAAGTTCACCTGCCCAAGTAAAACATTTGAGCCTTCAAAAAGCCTAATGTGGCCGGGTGTGGTGGTTCATGCCTATAATCCCAGTACTTCGGGAGGCCGTGGTGAGCAGATCACATGAGGTCAGGAGTTCAAGACCAGCCTGGCCAACATGGTGAAAACCTATCTGTACTAAAAATACAAACATTAGTCAGGCATGGTGGTGTGTGCCTGTAATGCCAGCTACTTAGGAGGCTGAGACAGGAGAATCGCTTGAACCTGGGAAGTGGAGGTTGCAGTGTCCAGCCTGGGTGACAGAGTGAGACTCTGTCTCAAAACATACAATTAAAAAAATTAAAAATACAGCCGGGCACGGAGGCTCACGTCTGTAATCCCAGCACTTTGTGAGGCCGAGGCGGGCAGATCACGAAGTCAGGAGTTTGAGATCATCCTGGCTAACATAGTGAAACCCCGTCTCTACTAAAAAAATACAAAAAAATTGGCTGAGTGTGGTGGTGGGCACCTGTAATCTCAGCTACTGGGGAGGCTGATGCAGGAGAATTGCTTGAACCGGGGAGACAGAGGTTGCAGTGAGCTGAGATCGCACCACTGCACTCCAGCCCAGGCAACAGTGCAAGACTTCGTTTCAAAAAATAAATAAATAAAATAAAAATAAAAGCCTAATGTTACTACGAGACTTTCTTCCTAAACGCAGTGCCGAGACTATGAACCAGGAGGTTTTCCTCCAGGCGGTGTGTGGGCATGCACAGTGTGTTTGGTGGGGAGGACAACAGGAATAATCACAATAAGAACAAGATTAATAACAATAAGGATTAATCATAATGAGAATAATCAAAGTAGGAATAGCCTCACACTAATGCTATTCTTGTAACTATGTAACCCCTTGCCATGTGAAACAGGAAATTTGTATAAATCATCAAAGTCAGGCCATGTGTTCTAGTTTTTTTCTTTTCTTTTTCTTTTCTTTTTTTTTTTTTTTTTTTTTTTTTTTTTTTTAAGGTTTAAACCACCGTCACCCCAGATAAATTTCAAATGCATGATAATTGCAAAAATCAAACACACCCAACAGGGTTAAAATGATCCACCAGCCATGATCTTCAAACTCTATGTTTTGAATATGAGGCAAGAGAGAAGGAAG